>PVKA01027218.1:0-30785 GCA_004027165.1 Ctenomys sociabilis
TCAATATATTAAGCAATCAAGCCGGGCGTGGTGGCGCATGCCTGTAATCCCAGCACTCGGGAGGCTGAGGCAGGAGGATTGTTGTGAGTTCGAGACCAGCCTGAGCTACAAAGTGAGCTTAAAGCCAGCCTGAACTGCATAGCGAGACCCTGTCTCAAAAAGACCAAAAAAAAAAAAAAAAAAAAAAAAAAAAAAAAAAGAAAAAAAAATATATATATTAAGCAATCAAATATACTTTATATCAGTATTGTGGAAAATTAAGCAGAAGAGACATAAAAAAGGAGGGAGCAGAGGACACAAAAAGGAAGAGTGAGAAACTCAAAGGGAATTAACAAGCCAAGAGAACAGAAGCCCAAAGAAGCTGTGAGTAGGAGGAGAGGGCAAGCTCAGCCAAGTTCAGCGACTCCTAAGGCCCTGCTCCTCTCTTGGACTAAACATTTACCCTCATACCCAAAGAGGCTCTTCAGCATCCCTTGCCCTAGCACCTGGCAGACCAATCGAAAGAGGCCCTGTAGCCTCTAATGGACCAGATAGTGAGAAAAGCCAGCCTCTCTTTCCAGTGCATGAATTTTTTTAAAAAGTGGAGAAAAGGACCGGACAGATAGCTCAGTGGACTAAAGTGTCTGCTTAGGCAGAGAGCAGCAGCCGGTGCTCGATCCCAGGGTGCTGTGTCAGCCCTGCCCCCAGGGTGCACTGAGATGGGGATTGAGACTGGGAGTGGTGCAGCACAGTGGAGCGACGCCTGGAATCCCAGTACTTGGGAGGCTAAAAACAGGAGAATCACCATGAGTCCAATCTACATAGTAAGACCCTGTAGACCCTGTTCTAAATACATTAAAAAAAAAAAAAAAAAAAAAAGTAGAGAAAAGAAACAAAAGAAATGAAAAAGATGGGGGAACTACCCACTTGGGATCCCCCTCCTGTCCCTCTCTTGGACAAGAGCTTTCTTTCCCTCAATAAATTTATTCTGCTCATAAAAAAATGAAAAAAATCTCAGCAAAGAAAGAAAAGGCTGGAGTGGAGCTCAGGAGCAGAGCCCATGGTAATGTCCTGCACAAGGACTTGGGTTAGAGCACCAGCACCAAAAGGTCTACAACCAAGTGGAGGCTAGGGTCTGCATAACAGCAGTTGAGAAGCCCACCCCACAAGCACTGCATTGGGCCCAGGGTGGGGGCGAGGCTAGGTCAGCTCAGGCCCAGTAGGAGGGTGGGCACTGGTTACCTGCGCTGATAGGTCTGGATCTGCTGCTCGATGTGCTCCCGGTAGGAGCGCTCAGCAGTCTTCTGGGTTACAGCCACCAGCTGGATCAACTCAGACCTGGACACAGGCAGGAGAATGCAGAAAGAGACTTAGCTCCTGGGACCTAAAAGCTGCCAGGCTCTACAGTGCCACTAGGAAGAAGGGGCTCCTTATCCATCTTGAATCTCTAAGGAGGTAGCACTCAGCCTCCCTGGGTCAGGGCTAAGAGGACTGATAGCCCCCTCCTGCCCTTACACACAGGAGCAGGAAGCTTCGGAGGGTACAGCCAGCCCTGGAGGGCCCCAGGGAAGTGAGGCATGGAGCTGCCGTGCCCGCAGCCACTTACTTCTCCAGAGACTTGAGGATGTAGTTGTAGTTGTTGTGCAGGAAGATGGCGCTCAGTGCTGGGTCTTCATACACCTTAGACTTGCTCAGCAAGTTCAGCTGCAGGTTGCCCAGGACTTTACCTGCACACAGAAAAATGGGGCCATTCCTGCTGGCCTGATCCAAATGACCCCACATGGACCCCACCAACCAATTCCTGGCCATGGCTTCTTGCCCTCCTGACTCCAGGACATCAAGAATCCTCCCAATTCCATTGGCCCCTGAACTAGACGAGGGTACTACTGCAAGGTCAGGAGGGGGACCTATGAATATCTGGAGATCACAGAAAGGACTTTCCTAGGAGGAAAAGGCAAGGAGCAGGTTCTGCCTGAGAGATACTCACAGATATAAGTGCTCAGGAGGCGCTTGCTAAACTCGGAGCTGTAGCTGGTGGCTGAAGAGCTGGTCTCTGCGAGAAGAGAAGTCCTGTTATTTTAGCGGCAGTGACTAAGACCTTTCCCATCCCACACCCACAAGGAGCAGTGAAGGAAACACTGAAGAGGACTTGGGCTTCCTAGGGTGGACAGGACCCAGAAGAGTTCAGGGAGCTGGCACCTGCTCAGTTACAGGGCTACGTCCTAGACTCTGGGACCCAAGGCCACCTCTGTCTTAGTGGGGTGGCACAGTTAAGAAGCTGGCCCATGTTACAGGAACACTGGTGGGATACTAGTGCCCCAAACCCCAACCTCTGGCCTCTGACCCATCTTGGGCAGTTATCTACAAGACCCATTTGCCCACCTGCCAACAGCAGCAAAGTATTAGAATGGAATCCCACAGCCTTTCCTCCCCACACTCTATAATTCCAGTACTAGGTCATTCTGAATAGAGGGACCCACTGTGCAGAAGGTTAAGGCAGAGGGGCCAAGTTAGTGTGGCAGGCATATCCAGGGTGCTGGAACATAGCAGGGTGCTACCCGGATGGGCTCAGAGATAGAAGGTGACCAAAATGGGAATGCAGAGAGGTGAGATCACCCTGGAAGAACTCTTATCTCTCTGACCCAACCCCCAATAGGCCCTGTGTCTGTTCCCAGGGAACCTTACCCTTGGGGCTTTGGGAAGGGAAATGGGGCTGCAGAGACGCACTGCTTACCTCGGGGGTCTAAAGGAATATTGTATGTGTCCCCAAGAACTACGGAATGAAAGGCAGTGCACACAGAGGGGATGAGAGAAACAGGAGGGAGAAAGATGCAAGTTCAAAAAATAGGTTAGAACAGCGCTGTGTCACCCAAGGCAAGCAGACCTCTCCCCATGGTAGCCAGACACAGGGCAGGACACACCACGCCAGACCCTCTCAAGGCTAGAGAATGCACAGAAGGTGGAAATATGAAGCCCCACAGGCCAGAGGCAGCCTTTGGGCTCCTCATCCCCAAACAGGGGCAGATAAGGAGGGCCTGGGGAACCTGAGTTTGGAATGCCCCAGAATACTGATTCTCCTTCCATGCCAATTTTCTAAGCTCCAGTCCCAGCATGGTGGCCAGTGGGAGGACACCACCTGGCCCCAAGTCACTGGCCCTTCAAGGGACAACTGTGGAACTAATTAGGAGAATAGGTAGATGTAAGAGGCAGTGGAAAAACATGGGGGGAGGAGGGCAGGGCAGGGAGAACATCTACAGGCTGACAGTGCCCACTGCAAAGTAAGGATGCTAAAGTAGGAAAGGAGGGCTGGTGAGCTTGTGCACACCAGCTTGAGGGGATCACAGAGACAGCAGCAATCCCTGTTTATGCTCAGCCCAGGATGGCCCCAACGGTTCCCACACATGCCACCTCTCAATTCCACTCCACAGGTTAAAGGAGACTCCTCACCAAACCCTGCCTTCACCCTCTAGAGTGAGCTGCCTCCTGGGAGCCTAACTCCATATCTACAGGCAGGAGGGAGCAGTGGGGCCCAGGTAGGGCCAGTTGGGATGCTGTGTACCTTGGGAGGCCAGCATGGCGCCTGCTGTCTCTTGGAAGTCCAGAAGCTGCTGCAGGAAGAGGATAGCCTGGCAGGGAGGACACAGCACAGGAGGAAGGTCAGGGCAGGGCCCAGCCCACAGTCTCCACATGTCCTCATCTGACCAGGAGGGCAGGTCACGGGCCAGAGATCTGTCCACTGAGAAAGGTGGCTAGAAGCAGCATGTTTTACTCTTTGGGTTCTAGCTGCCCAAAAGTACTCTCTGCCAGAGATTCTATACACTGTCCTGTCCATCTGCCACCAGCACTCATGAAGTCTGAGAGGCTCTGGACCAGGCTGGCTCCTGCCATGGATGCTGCCCCAGCCCCTGGGCCAGACGCCCCCTTCTACCACCTCCCCAGGGGTCATTGAGTAGCACCTACGTTGCTGGTGAGCTCGTGCACAGTACCATCCTTGGGCATGTTGTATTCCTTATCTGGATCATTCTGTGGAAGAAACAACTGGTTCCCTCACACAGCTCCCCAGGCAGCTTCAGGCCTGCACCACACTCTAGTTACCCACTCACCGCACCACCTCCTGGCTGACTGATGTTAGGATAAGCAAGACCAGGCTAAACAACCACAGGACAGAAGCACCTGGCCCCACAGAGCTCCACAGCCCAGGAAGGAGAAAGCCTAACGGGAGTTAACAGGGTACTACAAGCACAGCAGCTTCCCAATAGGACAAACCTGAACCTCTTGCAGTGCTGCTCTCTGAGTTCCCAACCCAGGGAAACAAACACAGGAGGGAGGAAAGGAAGACAGGACAGGTACCTTGATGTTGTCCGCAAAGTCCTCCAGCGCTTTGGCTCCAACAGTCTCCATGGAGGTGATGAGTCCAGGTAGCTTGTTCTTGGTGCTGGCAGCCGTGCCCTGTGGAAGCACACTGTATAGCCCCAGCCACTGCCCTCCAAAGCAGGCTAAGTGTGGAGCCCACCTCCTTCCAGCCACCTCCCTGCCTCACACCAGGGGACTAGCCCTCTACTAGCTCTTCTTCAATCACCTGTGAAAGCCGGGCGTGGTGGCGCACGCCTGTAATCCCAGCACTCAGGAGGCTGAGGCAGGAGGATTGATATGAGTTCGAGACCAGCCTGAGCTACAAAGTGAGCTTAAGGCCAGCCTGAACTGCATAGTGAGACCCTGTCTCAAAAAGACAAAAAAAAAAAAAAAAAAAAAAAAAAAAAAAAAAAAAAAAAAATCACCTGTGAGGTGTTCTGACTTGCCCAGGGCCCTGCAGAAGCTACTAGCATTCACTTAGAAGACAGGAGGAGGGCTGGATTCTTCCTTCTTGTGTTCCCAAGGGCCTCCCTGTCACATACCTGGAGTACCTGGTCAAACTCGGGCTTGGTCTGCTTGAGGTGCCGCAGGATGGGAAAGACTGTGAGCACTGTGGAGAAGTCATGGCGTATGATGGCCTTCCGGGCAGCGGACACAATATTCTCCCCCTCAAGCATCAGCCCATCCAGCGCATCCTAGAGAGGGACAGATCAGGACCCACCTTAAGGAGGCGTGGAGCAGAGAGCTGGCTCCCAGGGACAGCAAAGGCATCTCACTGGGTGTGGGGGGAAGCCAGTGTGTTGTGGTAAGAAGACAGGGGCAGAGGGGAACTGAGCATCCTCCCAGGACAGGCCCCAGGCTACAGTGTGGTGGCTGGAGTTGAGGGCTTCAGATAGTAGGCCTGCTCCACACTCGAGATTCTACAGGGATAGCTTTGCTGGGCAGAGACCTAGGACAGGGTGGGATAGGCAGGACCTGTATCAAGGAGTCAAAGGTTTTCTTCTGATGGTGCTCAGGGATGATGTCCATCAGCAGTTGATACTCGCTCTGGGCCAGCTTGACGAAGGCACTGACACAGTGAATATAGGCATCGGTCTCCACGTCTAGCATGTCATCTCTCCCTGCAGGAATGGCAGTGCTTGAGCTGCTGCTCTGGTGGCAGCTATTTACCCTGCTGGAGGGGTGTGGGTCTCCTGGCTCCTGCCCTGTAACCCAGACCAGCAGTGGGTGGAAGAGGGAGAGCAGACTGCTCTTGCAGGAAGCTATAAGGACACTGACAGGCCCATCCAAGTTCAGGGGAAAATAAGGAGCTGAGTCCAGCCTTTGCCCTGGCTTCATCTACAGTTCTGCACAGATAGTACTTATGGCTCCAGGGCATTAGATACTCAAGGTGGTAGAAGAACAGAAGGAAGAGCCCTGACTCAATTTCCTGGATAAGGTACGTCTGACCCTGGGACAGAGGATTCTGATCGATGCCAGGAAGAGAGCAGCCCAGATGGGTCAGTGGCATTGCCCCCATCAAGGAAGCAGGACTTGGTCCTTCATCTGAAAAAATGTGCCGTCTATGAAGGCTAGCCCAGCAGGCCTTCTGGAATACACAGCCTAGCCGTGTCTAGGGGCAGAAGCTAAGAAGAGGTAAGTGAGCCCATGAGAGGGAGAACACAGGCAAATGGCATCCTACTTTTGGCAGTCAGGGCAGGGGCACTGCAGACCAGGCCAGCACAGAACTGCTTGATCCTATGTGCCAAGGGGCAGGTTCCAAGATGTTAGATGTCAGAGCTCTCTGCCCTCAAGGGCACCACCTTCTCCGCTGCCTGCTTTTTAAGCAGTGAACAACAGCTTCTCCCTTGGCCCATGCCCTGAAAGCCAGGCATCTACTCCCATCTCAAGACAGGCAAAGAGACCTAGTGGCCATAGATCAGAGCAAGGGCCAGGTAGTAGCCTGGCCCACCCTTGGTGCACAGCAGGCCCTTCTGGGAAGGCAGCAGCAGGCCATCCAGGGACTATGGCAAAGGCAGTATCAGCAGCTGCCTTCAGGCTGGGCTAACGGTACTCACCAGCCAGTGGACCGTGCTTGTCGTTCAGGGCCTCGGACAGGCGCTTAACTCGGAAATCATGCTCGTGACCTAGCGAGATGTTGCCGCACAAACACAAGCAGCATTTATCCAGGGGCCAGGCAGTTGCCTCTCAGGGTATGGGGAAAAGCCCTTGATCTCCAGAAGGGGTATTTGAAATGGGCACCAGGATGGGGTACTGGGAAGGGCTCCAAGACCCTCCTCTGCCTCAAATCACAATAGGAACAGCCGTTTCAAGCCTGACTTGCAGCAAGTGCTTGGGACCATCCCAGCTGCTTGTTTCCCTGAGCCTGGGAGCTGAGAGAAAGGTGGGCCAACCAAGGAGGGTCTGCTGCTCGGCCTCAGGGGGTCCTCTCTGTTTTACTGTGTTTGGGGAAAGACCCCCTGAAAGAAATGGAATGATGAGTGACTAGGGGCAGCCTTGCATTGCTTCCCAGGCTGATACTTTTCAAGGGTCCACCAGGGCAGCTAACCTGACTGTCCTTTCCCAGCCAGGAGGAAGAGAGGGCACATGGCCCACAGGTTGCCTATCCTCTAGCTGCACACAACCCTTTTTCTAAAGAAGGGAGTGATCAGGAGGCCTCAGCCAGCTTGGTCCTGCCACTGCTGGTCTCAGCGTGAAAGGGCTGCCCCGAAACAAATAACTTTTTCTGAGTTCACATGGGAGACAAGGACAGAGACAGGGAAGGGGAGTAGGAAGCCTGAGGGAGGGCAGAGCTGCCACCAGCCAGACAGGATCAGGCTGAGGGCACAAAACTGCTGGGGCCTGACAGGCATCAGGGACTTGCTGTTCCCACCCTGCCCCCTCAGGTTTTTCTCAAGGTCCTCCTGGGGGAGGCTCTGCCCTGCCAAATGAGTGGACACACAGTGGAGGAGGGGATGGGAGGAACACAGGGTGATTACCTTCCAGAGGAATGAGGTTAGAACCCCCCTTTTTCCCATCTAGACCATGCTGAGAATACTGTTTCAGAAGGTTCTGAGCCTTACGGATCGTCCCTGTCACCAGAGCCACACAGAGAGGAGATAAGAAGACCTAGGAAATGAGTGAGAGAAAACAGCAGCAGCCCTCCACCTGCCCCGCCCATGCCCACCCAACAGCGGGTGTGCCCCTCCAGCTCTCCCAGCACACCAGGCCCCGTGGCTGCCGGAGACCTCAGTGATGGGCAGGACACATTTCATTCTTTCATCTATTGTTGGCCCTCAATGTTTCAGGTCTGAGTTTACTTTAGGAGGGTGACTGAGATTAAGGTAGACAGAGATCCACTAGAAACTGAAAAGAAAATATTCTTTGGGTAGCATTCTAAGCGTGGATAGAGGAGATGGTGACAAAGCTCTCACGCTGGAGGGCACAAGCCAGCTGCAAGCCTAGCCCCAAACTCCAGTTTCCTGAGCATGCTCAGTGTTGGGACTCAGGGCAAACAGCAGTCTATGGAAAGCAGCCTCTGGGGGGTATGCTCCAAATGGAGGCTCTGGAACCCAGAAGCAGTTGTTCCTACACCAGGGGAGTCATTCCAGCTACCACAGCAATGGGAGCAAACTGAAAAGCCAAGAAAGGGCTAACAAAAGCCACCACTGGAAAAGGAGAGCAGGAAGAGAGTGCACATGCTCTTGGCATGGGGGGTGGAAAAGAAGTTAGTATCACAAGTGAAAATGATGCAAACAAAAACCACCACACCCACAGCCTCTGGGGTCAGCCACCTCTGTGGGATGAGACATCTCGGGGTACAAAATGTGAAGATGACACAAAATAGCATTCAAGAAGATAGGTTCAGCTGTGTAGCCAATAAAAGGTACTGGGGAATGATGATAAAGGTGGACAGAGCTCCACTAGAAGTCAAAAATAAAAAAAAAAAATTCTATTGAGTGGCATTTTAATCAGCATAGACAGAGGTCAGCCTTTTTGGGAAATCCCTCCCCTATATATCTGATCTCAATATGGCTGCTGTATCCTAGCAGCTGAGGCTACGGAACCAGTGCAGGCCCAGCTGGTTCATTTTTCTGTCTGAGGCAAATTTCCTAGCGATAACCCTGTCTGGCTGGCCTAGTTCACATCTATCTCCCCTGCAGTGCTTCCTTCAGAGTGTTCCTTGATAATAAGTTCTTTGCTAATGAACAAACTAGGAGCAGATGGGCAACCTGCCCAGCAAGGGCCTAACCAGCCTAGCTTGGGGGCATCGGAGATGAAGACCTGGAAGCCACCAGGTGCACCAGGCACCCTGCTACCAGGATCAAAGCTGAAGCTGGTGCCTCATCACAGTGGAGCCCTCCCTGCTCCTTTGTTCTAGGCCTGGAACAGATGTCCCAAGCCCACTAGCTCACATCCATTCTTAAAAACCTGTGAAACCCACAGGCCAGGGCCCTCAAAGCCAGAGTCTTCCTCTTCTATCTGCACCAAGAGCAAATTAGGTCCATGGTGAGCCCTGAGGTCAGACCCCATAGTACAAACTGGGTCTGGGGCTTCCAATGGGCCTGTCAGAGAATAAGACAGCAGTGGAAGTGAGCACAGAGTGGCTGAGGCCCAGGCAGCTGGGCACAGACAGCTCCCTCCTCATAATATAAAGGCTCAGAGATGGACTTGCTAGCCACAGGCAGCTGCAGCCCAGCAGGCTGGGTTAGTAAAGTCACTGTTGGCAAGAGGTTCTCTAAGGGGTGGCCAGGGTATCCACTCCAGGGAATAAAGACTGCACTTCAGCCAGGGCTACAGATCCAGTTCCTTCATGCTCTGCTACTCACTTGTACCCTGAGGGCATCCTCCATGCCTGAGAAGGAGCAGGTGACCTGGTTGGATGTGAACAGACACCTCGCTCTCCTGAGGGGCTGGAGATATGGGGCAGGGGCTGAGGGTGAGCTCTAGATAGTTTCCTGTCATGAAGGTGCATACACAGACCACACTCTAGGAAGGCCCTGTGGTGCTGAGGAATCCCAAGGCCATCTTCTCTCTAGCTGCTACCTCAGCATCCCTCACCCAGCCTGTCCAGCTTCCAGGAGAGCCTATGGCAGCAGTTCTGGAAGAGACAGCCTGGCCCCTAAGCCATGACTGACACACAGACAGAATGTGAGGAGGGGAGAGAGAGCAAGCAGAGAATGGGTGTTTCAAGGACACTGACAACCTGGAACTCTTACACCATGCCTTCTCTGACTTCTACAAGGAACTAACTGTATCCCAGCCCAGCAGCCAGTTCAAGTTCTTCCAAGAGGATGGTCTAGAATTTCTTTTTTTTCTGTATCAATGGTAGAGGTACAAACCTCTCCTTTCACTTTGTAGCTGGGAGGGGAAGGCTGGAGGGCCAGCTCACCCATCCCACTGTTTTGGCTGCAGCAGCATGCCTGACCTCCTGATGGGACAATGGAGGGGCCTAGTAAGTAGCTTTGCCCAACAGCCCCACCACCCTCCAACCTCAGGAGAGATGATTGAGAATGTCTGTGATCACCATCCCCTTCAAAGACATTATGTAACCGCCAGAATGGACTGTTGGGTAAAAGGAAGAACCTGGCTCTCTAGGAACTTGCTGGATGGGCAGACACCTGCTTTCTGTCTTATGTGCCTACAACTGGGGCCATCATGAAGACAAATCCTAGAAGTGGGCTGCTGCTGTTGACCCAGGGTGGAAAAAGCAATCCAGGTCCCAGGTAGCCCTTTGGCTGGGGCTGAGATGGGCCAGGGTGGGGGCTCACCTGGCCGCTTGATTGGTTTCTTGGTGGGTGTGTCCTTTCTCTTATTGGTGATAGCAGGGGAGTAGGGAACCCCAGAGGAAGAACTGCTCTTCCGGAAATGCTCCTTTAGGCCCTTGATGGAGCGGTCCAAATGACTGGAGCGTATCTGGTAGTAGACATTCATGAAATCTGAGGAGAGAGAGCAAGGGTGGATGGCAGCTGGGGTCCTGCCTCTGCTTCACCCCAGAGAAGCAGGGGAGCCCAATGTGGCTGCTTGGTCACCCTTTCTAACACCTGTTCTGGCCACAATTGTCATGAGGCCTCATCTTAAGTCAAGAAAAGTCAAGGAGAAAATCACCCTGCAACAGAGCTGATAATCACTTATAAGTGTCCCCTCCCCCATTGATATATTTGGTACAGGATCATCTCACTATGCAGGTTGGACTTATAGTGATCCTCCTGTTTGCGGCCTCACCAGCACTGGGATTACAGGCATGTGCCACCATGCCTGGATTTGGTTGCCAGTTCAGTGAACTCTGGGGGTAGGGCTGGCACAGTATGTGGTACTGGGGATTGAACCCTGGTCCCTGTGCTTGCCAAAGCAGGTGCTCAGTCCACTGAGCTATCTTGCCAGCCCTTGCTTACAAGTTTTTAATGGTACTTTTTTTTGATACTCATAATTGAACTCAGGACATTGTGCTTGCCAGGCAAGTGCTTGTGCCATTAAGTTATATCCCTGAATAATGGAACCTTTAAAAAATTTATTTGCCCGTTTTGAGACAGGGTCTATGTTGCCCAGACTGGTTTCAAACTCCTGGGATCAAGGGGTCCTCATGCCTCACCACCCCAGAGTGTTATAAATGTGTATCATTATGCCTTTTTAAAAATAAAAAATATAAAATTAACATCCAGACTTAACCTGGCCAAAGGATGTGAGAAATATGAAGCAGAAGAGGAATAAATGTCAATAAATGAAAAACACATGGTATCATTAGCTATTAAAAATGCAAATTAAAAAATAAAAGTAGGATACAATAGTGCTATTGTATGGTAAAAATAATGAAGAACAAATACCCTGTCAATGAGTGTGTTGATGGGTATCTATCTGAAGAGCTAACAATGGACAAAATTACAGATAAGTTAAACTGGGGCCAGGGAGATAGCTCAATAGAATAAGTGCTTCCCTGGCAAGTGCAAGGGCCTGAGTTCAATCCCCAGTCCCCCCCCCAAAAAAAAAGGAACAAATAAGTTAAGCTACATCAAATACTGCAACACTGAGCTATCCTAAGAACTTCCAAAATGAAACAAAACAATAATATACACAGGTATGTTCACTGTGGCACTATTTATCCATATCAGAAAATTGGACTTCCAGGCAGCTTCGAACAGCCACAGGTCACCGGCCCAGGTCACATCCCACCAGAGTGAATGTGCTCCCAAATCACTCATTTAAGGGACCCATAGATCCTAGAGATTTTTAACTTGTGTCTTTCTAATCACAGATAATCTCAAGGACTATGTCCTGTGCTGCTCATTCGGTATTGTGTTGGACATAATCACAGACACTCAGTGACACACAGGTTGATCATTCATATAAAACAAACATTAAAAAAAAAAGAACAAAGTGCATATGAGCAAGGCGAAAGATAAGAAAACCATGGTCATTTCAGCAGTTATCAACAGATATCTTATAAGAAACCCCAATGTAAGAAATGGACCCAAGTAGAGATTCTGGCTGAAGATTTCTGATGGGCCTTGAGGCTGTCCACTTGGCCTCCTGGATTCCCAGGAAGCCACTGAATATCTTCCACCAAACCCAAGGCACTGCCCAGCATGTCTTCTGAATCATGACCTATTCATGTAGTCTAATATATCCAGGCCATACAACCTACTACCACAGTCTTCCTGAGAAGGTGGGAATAATCACAGATAAGACAGCACATATTGACACACTAACAAAGAGAAGAGTATGGAGGGTCAAAGGATATAAAACAGAATAGCTACTGGAGCTACTGGAGCTACTTTCTAAAAATTCTGGTTAAGTCCAACATTTTTTTTAAAATCCTAAGACTAGCAAAAGATAGTACCACCATACCATGGAGTATCAGGTTGTTGTAAAAAAAAAAAAAAATGAAGCCAGCCTATATGTACTGATAAAGAACCATCTCAAGGCATTTAATATGCTTAATGGATGTTTAATTTGGGAGTGAGGAGAAGAGGCCTACAATTACTATCTTTCACATATACATAGTGGCATAGATTTTCTGGAAGAGCATAAATAAATCTTTTTTTTGTGTGTGGTATTAGGCATTGAACTGAGGACTTTGTACTTGCAGGTAAGCATTTATTCCACTGAGCTATCTCCCTGGCTTTTTTTTTTTTTTTTTTTTTTTTAATTAATTTATTTTTTGGCAGAACTGGGGATTGAACTCAGGCCCTTGTTTTGTCAGGCAAGCGCTTATTCTCCTGAGCCATTTCCCCAATAAATCTTAATAGTACTATCTCTGAGTTATGATGTAGAGAAGGGGGAAGAAGGACTTCTACTTTTCACCTAAAAATAATGAAGAACAGTATTTTCTTCATAATCTGAAAAATCCACAACTAATAAAAAAGTAAACAAAAGGGGCTAAACTATGTAAGATTTTTATTCTTTATTTTTCATAATGTAATGTTGAAGCTGTTAAATTACTCCTCATGTTGTTTACTATTGAATTTCCTTTTATTGAAAAAAAAATTCCACTTGGCTGTGGTAGTGCATGCCTGTGTTCTTAGCATTCAGCAGCTGAATGAGATACAAGGATTGACAGGTGCTGGAGGCCAGCCTGAACTACATAGAGATCCTGTCTCAAAAGCCAATCAATCAATCAAATCCAAATGGATTTGCAACAAAGTGGGAGTGGCAATGCTCTGCCCCCCTCCAACCTGCTGTCTGACAGGACAAATGTTGAAGCTGTTAAATTACTCCTCGTGTTGTTTACTATTGAACAAAAGCCTTCTCACCTTGGTTGTGGCCAAATTCCACCAGCCAGAGGGAGATGCGGACCACATCTATGAGAACGCTTGCAGGCAGGTGTTCCAGGGTCACATCCTCCTGGACCTCCAGCTCCTCGTCACCACTGATGAGATCCAGGATGAGCACAGGGGAGACAACCTTACTATGCCGGGTCATCAGGCTGCGGAACTCGGACTCCAGGGAGTCCTTCCCTCGCTCAAACAGAAGCTTCTGCGGGGAGAGCAGAAGGAAGCAGGCTGTTTTACTGTTGCTGCTGCTATACTGCATTCTGTAGCCCCTATTTTACTTTCCTGATGCAGGGCCTCTGACTGGTACTATCTTTCTTCCTTCAAACCAAAGAAGAAACATCAGGAAGCCTTTGTCTTTGAGGGTGTAGGGCATGTGGGAGTTAAATCCAGGGCCTTGTGCATGCTAGGCAGTCATTCTACCACTGAGCTCCATCCATCCATCCACCCATTCACCCATGCATCCATCCATTTATTTTATTTATTTTTTTTTTGGCAGAACCAGGGATTGAACTCAGGCCCTTGCGCTTGTCAGGGAAGCGCTTATTCCACTGAGCCATCTCCCCAGCCCCATTAGTTTATTTATTTTTATTTTTTATTTTTTGTCTTTTTGAGATGGGGTCTCACTATGCAGTTCAGGCTGGCCTTAAGCTCACTTTGTAGCTCAGGCTGTCTCAAACTCACAACAATCCTCCTGCCTCAGCCTCCTGAGTGCTGGGATTACAGGCATGCGTCATCATGCCCAGCCTCCATTTATTTATTTAGACAGGGCCTTGCTAACTCACTCTAGCTGGTCTTGCATCTTCTTGCCTCAGGCTCCTGAGTAGCTGGGATTAGAGGTGTACACAACTGTGTACAGTGAGGAACCCTGACTCGATTTCTTTCCCTTATGTCCTCTCAAAAGTGATGGTCACAGAGCCGGGGAGATGGCTCAGTGGAATAAGTGCTTCCCTGGGAAGCGCAAGGGTTCAATCCCTGGTTCTGCCAAAAAATAAATAAATAAAGTGACAGACAGTCACAGGTGCAACCCAGGATTTTACAAAAAGTAGCTGGTTAATAAATATTGGCTGATTGTTTCCTCACTTGCATTGTTAATTTGTCTCGTTAGAGGTTTACAAAAGAAAAAACCAGATAAATTGGACTATATCAATGGAAAACTGTTCTGCTCCAAATCAGGAAGGTGAAAAACTACCCACAGAATGAGAAAGTATTTATAAAGTACGCATCTGGCAAGGGACAGGTATCTAGAATATAAGATTAAAAATACATATCCAGCCAGACATCGTGCGCACACCTGTAATCCCAGCACTCAGGAGGCTAAAGCAGGAGGATCATTGGAAGTTTGAGACCAGCCTGGGCTATATAAGTGAGCTTAAGGCCAGCCTGAACTGCATAGCAAGACCCTGCCTCAAAAAAGACAAACAAACGAATGAATGCATATCCACATAAAAAATGCACAGAGCCAGGAAGGCATAGTATGTCTGTAATCCCAATACTTGGGAGGCTGAGGCCAGAAGATTATGCAAGTTTGAGACCAGCCTGGGCCACATAGTGAGTTCCAGATCACTGTAACAATAAAAGACTCAAAAAATCAAAAGCAAAAAAATCAAAAGAACAAGACAAATAAAAATGGAAGTACCAAAAGAATCATAGCAATATTATTTACATTAGTGGAAACAATCCAAGTGTCTATCACAGGATAGACAGACAAAATGTATCATATCCACACTATTTGGCAATGACAGGGATATATGCTACAATCTTGAAAGCTTTATGCTGAATGAAAGTTGCAAATGGTCACCTATTACATGACACTATTTATAAAAGAAGTCTAGGTTAGCAATGTATTAATTTATCAAATCCATCTTGTCAAGGTATCTTAAAACTGTCTCACTGATGTTTGTACTTCAATAAAACAAAAAAAAAAAGTCTAGGTTAGGCAAATCTTATGGATGGAGAACAGTGATGGGGGAAGATGGGGGAGGGAAGAGAAGAACAGCAACTACCAACGGATAGGAGTTTCTTTTTGAGATAGATAATCTAAGTGCTCTAAAGTTGATTCTGGTGATGGTTATGCAACTTTATAAATGCACACTTTTTTTTTTTTTTGACAGAACCGGGGATTGAACCCAGGCCCTTGCACTTGCCAGGGAAGCGCTTATTCCACTGAGTTATTTCCCCAGTCCCAGTGCAGACATTTTTATACTCTACATTGACTAATTTCATGATGAGTTCAAGATATATCATATATTTCAATGAAGATACTAAAGAGAGAAGAGTGTTTCTGCTTAAACAGAAAGTGACTCCTCCATAACAAATTCTTAGCTTGACATCTTTTGTATCAGCCGCTTGGGCTACCAGAATGATGGGATTACAGGCATGCATCACTCTGCGCAGCTACTACACACTTTAGTTGCTCTGGAGTCCACCATGAGATGGGGCAAGGACTGATGTTCCCAAACTTCTCACAATACTCCACTAGCCCCTTACCACTTTGTTAAGCTCTGGGCTGTCTGGGCTATTGTCCTGAAAATACTCCACAGCCTTCTGAATTTTGGCCATGCTCCCCAGGTACTCCTCCAGCCGACCTGTGGGGCTGGGAAAGAGAAGTGCCAGGTCACGGTGGGTGGATGGTGCATGGACAAAGAGTAAGGGAATGCTATGTGGGAGGGGAAGAAGAGAATTCACATTGGGAATTTTAGCCTTAAATATATTCTAGTCCCTCTTCTCAGGCCTAGGCCACTGCTCAAAGGGACTTGGTATATGACCCTCTTTGCCTAGCTCACCCTTCCCTGATGATCTTCTCAGTGTCACTAGCCACATGGTAGTAGCTGATGACATGGTCCAGGCAGGATAGTGTCTTCTCAACATTCTCCTGCAATCGTTGCAGATTCTCTGTTTGTTTGTGCACAGGGATGATGGAGTTTTCCAGCTTCATAAGGCGGCTCTCAAAGGATGACAGGATAGACACCTGCAGAAGAAAAGGCTCTTGCTCTCAGGTCTCAAGACCATCCAAGTGCTTCTTCGGCCTATCCAGAGTCATCTGACTTCTTAGCTTTCTTCTGTCTTTAAGATAATAAGCTCCATACAGGAAGGGACAGGGTTTCTTGTGAACTACTATATTCCCAGTATGTACCATGTGCCCCATAGATATAGGTGGGCCACAATAAACTGCTTGAAACTTGATTTGAAGGTAAGCCATGCATTAAATTAGTTGTTCCAAAGATGATTATCTCAGGATGGATTCTTTCCACCCTCTGATGCCAAAGCTCAATTTCTGTTTTCTCTGGTCTAACAGGAGAACAGGAAATAGTCTTACACAGAGTAGCCTCAAGCGCACTGCTGGTACCTTCAAAACTCCCTTTCTCTTAGAGTCACTAGGACTTGATTATGTCACTAATTACAGATCCAAGTTTGCCTTTTCTCAGTTCATGCTTTTCTAGTTTTCCCCAGGAATAAGGGACACTCACTTATTGCGCACCAAGGACCATGCAAGATGTGTTCACATGCATGAGCTCATATGTCCTTAACAGACACATTGGGAAGCTGCCACCGTTTCGGTTATAGCAGACAAGTTAACTGATACTCAAAATTACCTGCTAGGAGCCACACAGCAGGGCAAGGTCTAGATCTCAGGTCTGCTGGACCTCAGAGCTCATTCTACACCTAAGCCCTGCGGTGAAGGCTGTGCATTTTCTGCCCTTAGTAATCACAATGTGTCAACCTTACACACTGCCACTGACACAGGGTCAGTACTAGTCCACCTAGTCAGTCTCTCTAAGTACTGCCTATGGAGAGAAAGAAAAATAAGAAGCTTAGAAAGCAGAAGTCCAGACCAGTGGGACTACAACATCCTCAGTAGGAGGGTGGGACATAGGAATGGTATCTAGGTAAGAGAGGTGCACGCTGTCGCTACAGAAGCCCCCACACTACCACCCACGCTGGGCCTGTACATCACAGGGCTCTCCCCCAAGCCCAGGGGCGTCCTTCCTCCCAGCTGACAAGGCTCCTCACCATGTTCTTGGTGAGCTGGTCGCTCTTCTCCAGGCTGTCTCGGATGAAGGTCAGCGTCTCCTCCTCCTGGGGGGAACGAAAGGGAGGACATCACCAGAAGCCTGAGGTTCAAGGACGCAGCTCCTTCCTGGTCCACGGCCTAGCCCTTAGACTCACCTACTCTCAGGGAGCGCTCCTGTCCCACCCCTGCCTCTTCTCCAAGTCAAGCCCCACTCTCAGCCCTTTTCCTTCATCTTCTCCCCAGATTCTCCAGCCCCAGCCACCTGCTTCAACTTGTCTTCAATCTCTCGCCGCCGGGCGGACGCCTCTTGTGGGGGGATCATCGCTGCGAAGCCTACGTTTCCCACTCCCCAGTATCACTACCCAGAGGCCTGCTCGGCCTCCGTCCCGGTCACACCCACTTCCGGCCTTGGCCCCGCCCAGGGGCGAGTTGGGGAGCCACACTGGGAGTGGCAGGAAGAAGAGCGCCTGCGCAGAACTCACAGAATAGGTAGGGTATGCAGCCATCTTGAGTGTGGCTGGAACATACAAACTGGAGGAAATGCAGCTTTTTCTTCTGCATCAGATACCCAGTGTCAGCAAACAAGGCTCTAAAGAAGCCTTATACCTTGTGGCCAGCAGGGCATTTACATTTAACCATTTTCGTTGGTAGATTAACCCCTTTGATAAAGGCCTCTGGGGCAAAGAACATACTTGTTTCCCACATAGCTTTTGCTGTGCACTTCTGAAGTTGTGTTCCCACGAAACTGTTCACACTTCTCTCAGTGACTGATTAAGGCCTATTTGATGAATCAGAGATTTGTGGAGTCGTTCTCGCCATCTGCCCTAAATTTCAAGAAAGCTGATTTTTAGAAATTGATGCATTTTTTCCATTATTGACAATTGATTCCAGGTCCATACCTCAAAACTTTTTTTTTATTTTTTTTGGAGGTATTAGGTATAGGGTTTTACTACACAGCTCAGACCAGTAGTGATCCTTCTGTTTTCAGTCTCCCCAGCACTAGGATTACAGGCATGCGCCACCAAGCCTGGTCTCAGTGGCCTGCTCAGTGCACAGGGGTAGGTGGTGGGTTGGGGGGGTGGGGCATGTGGTGCCAGGGATTGAACCCCAGACTCTGCCACTTGCTAAGCAGGTGCTTAGTCTGCTAAGCTATCTCGCAGCCACCTCACTCCCCGCCTTTTTTTGAGACAGTACTTAAATCGCTAAATTGTCTAGCATAATTTTCGACCCTCCTAGTTCAGCCTCCTACAGTGCTGGCCACGCCTGGCTCATAAACCTACTTATTTGGAGAACTAAGATCATTCCAGCTCCTCTGACAGCAGAGTGTGGGGTGGGGATATGCAACTAGGACACTGTGGATCCAGCTCCTGCAAAAGCCTTTCTCGAACTGGGCGTGGTGGCGTAGGCCTGTAATCCCAGCACTCGGGAGGCTGAGGCAGGAGGATTGTTGTGAGTTCGAGACCAGCCTGAGCTACAAAGTGAGCTTAAGGCCAGCCTGAACTGCATAGTGAGACCCTGTCTCAAAAAGACAAAAAAAAAAAAAAAAAAAAAAAAAAAAATCCTTTCTCTTTCCTCTATCCCTGTCCTAGATACCTAGCTCCTGGTTCCTGTCCTTGGGGAAATGAGTGGTCTTCAGCTTTGGTCAGTTCTTTTGTGCTTCCTGAATGTACACATGGAAAAACAGACAAAGAGCTATGTGTTGGTGGGTGAGGTTTGGGCATCAAGCCCTAAAAACCCAGACAGCCAAAGAAGGGGGAAGATGGGCACAGAGTACAGGGTGGGTGGGCAGCTTTTCCACCAGGATGATAATGTTTTTTGCCGAACTGAGGATTGAGCTCAGACCCTTGTGCTTGCCAGGGAAGTGCTTATTCTACTGAGCCATCTCTCTGGCCCCAGGAAGATAATGTTAGATGGAAGTGGCGATGTGTGAAAAAGGCACAGTTCTGTTGCAGGTAGGGGAGGTAAAAGGCAGAGTTACTATGTTATGATACCCAGATGATTTCAGCAATGGTCTTTGTGCAGTCCTAACACTAAGTTGGGAAACTTGAATCTTTTAGCTATCACAGAGTATCATGAGGTGGCTAGTGGGCTATGCTGGCCCATCCTGGGGACCTTCTCTAACATCCAGCCTGTCTCCATGAGCAAACAGACTAGGCCAGTGATGGTGAAGCTTTAGAGAGCAAGTGCCAAACTGCAACCCACAACCTACTTATTTATTGCAAAATGCCAACATGGCAAAAAAACCCTGAATACCAAGGTTGTTGTAGTTTAGGAAAAAACAACTTTATAGTAGTATATCTTTTTTTATTATTTTTTTTAGTACAAGGTCTACAGGGTCTCACTACGTAGATTGGACTTGTAGTGACTCTCCTGTTTACATCCTACCAAGTGCTGGGATTACAGGTGCGCATCACCATGCCTAGTCTCAATCGCCCTCCCAGCGTGCCCTGAGGGTGGGACTGGCATGGCACACCGGGTATCAGACCCCGGCCCCTGCATCTGCTTAAGCAGGTGCTTTAATCCACTGGGCTATTTGGGCCATTCCTTACAGTAGTATGTCTTGTCTTAAAAAATCCCCGTAATAATATATGTGGCATAGGTTCACCACCACTGAACTAGGCCAATGATAGGTGCACACACAAAATGTTGTTATCAAATATGTTAAACCTTATGCAACACTATTATATTTTTACTGCTTTTCTTCATTTTGTCTCATTTCCTTCAGTGTCTGAAGTGTAACGTGTCAGCTAACAACCATGTATTGAGAGCCTTCTGTTCACTGATTTCTGTTACAAACACTGTCTTTGCATTATCCTGTCTAATCCTTACAGTAAACCTACAGGTCAGGAACAGCTGTGGGCTTCCTTCTGCAAAGGCAGAAGCTGAGGAGGAAGTGAGCTGCGCTAAGTCAACACAGCTGACGGGGAGGGGGCCAGCACAAGCTGCTCCTCTGTTCCCAAAGGCTGGGTAGTAGCTGAAGGTTTATTATCATGTAAACTTGACTTTTAAGAAAGTTTTCAGGTGCGCTGTGAAAAGCAGGTTATATTTCTGACAGCATATCTACAAAGGCTAGACAGGATGGGTAGAAGATGAGTTTATTCTCACCCGATATCTGGCACTTACCAGCAAGGAGACCTTGATTCAGTAAGAGCTGGAAGTCTCCAGCCAGGAGGGGCACAAGGTAAGGTGTGTTACCAAGAAGAAAAAGTGGTATTTCAGTTGCAGCCCAAGAACCTTGGTTTTCAAATCCACAGATTTCTGCACAACCTTTGTATTTTTACAAAGATGCCAAACATAGCCAAGTTCCTCTTTGTCCACCCACAAGGATATTCTCTTCTTGGAGGGAGGGGAGAAAGGAAGGAAGAGAGGGAGGAAGGAAGGAAAGAGGGAGACAGAAGGGCAGCAGCCCTCCAACACTGACTGATAATTTCCTCATTCTAGACTGCACATCTTCAGAGGAATCAAATGTACAATTCCTCAAATTAATGTTTCCCAGCCCTGTAGCAATACCAGAAATGTCTGTGTTATGATGTAAAACAACCACAACAGAGGTCAAATAATGCACATTCAATAGAATTCCAACCACTGCTTAAAACATTGGAGAACTATTGGGGTGGGGTGGGGGGCTGAGAAAAAACCCCCACAAAACATTCAAATGGCAAATAGATGGCTGATTGTTCTCTAGTTGCTAGGGGTGGTGGTTAGGTTAAATGACAACACTTGTAGGGAAACAATTTTTTCCTCTTTCGGTATAATAATCAAAAATAGTCTGTTTTTGTCAACAGCCATCAACAGTGCCATGAGACCATGATCAGGATTTCTCTCCTTGAGGTTTCCTTGGATATGAAAATAAGAAAAAGACCAAGGGCCTCCTCAGTTTTTCTTATACACCTTATGAAGAAAAAGCAAAGGATGCTTTGAGCCCTCCATGGGCTGACATCTTGGTTAAATTTTTTTAAAAATTCAATCCAATACTTATTTAGATTTGGGACTATTCTTGAATGAGCTAGCTTGAATTCAGATCCTCCAAGGACCTGGAGCATCACTGGGAATCATGCTCACTCAAGAGACTCAGTGACACGTGACCCTGGGGAAGGAGGGCTGGACAGCAAGGCCAGGACCCTCCCAGTGCAGCCCAGGATGTGATATGGTCACAGAGGGGACCACAGTGGAGGAAGATTCCTGGGCTCAAGGCAGGAGCCAGGTTGGAGGAGAGGCTGGACAGATGACCGGCTATCCTGGAGGATCTGTCACAGCTAACTGACCTGAGCAGGAGAACCCGATGGGCTGACACACACCTTGGGACTGGGACATCTCAGCCCAACATTGGCTGTTTTTATTTGGACAAATGGTTAAAACTCTATTCCTCAGCTTGCTCCTCTTTAAATGAATATGAGGCTGAAATACAATGTAATATTCCTTTAATGTTTGGCTATTGTATCAGGGTTCACCAGAGGAAAAGCATGCTCGTGTATATGCTTCACAAGGTATACTTACAGTAGTCACAGGCAGCTACTCAATCTCAAACTCACAGCCATCCTCCTGCCTCAGCCTCCCTAGTGCTGGGATCATACCATGCCCAGCTTCAAAAAGGATCAGTGCCTACCAGCCTTTTTACTGTCTTCTTAGATATTGAGGGGTGTACTAGGTATTGAACAAGCTTCTGCAGTGAGCTACCACTCCTGAGAAACATGTTCTGAGTTCCAAACAGTCAATTTATCTAAAACCTTTGGAATTTCCTGTCACCCCACACAGTCCTGAGACACTGACAGACAGCATCTTGAGCCACATGGCCCTTAGTCCTCCCCAGCAAGGCCATTCTTAAAAATCAAAGACATTAAATCACCAGACAATGAGTCTCAAATGCTAGATGGAACATCTGGTACCTTCCAGATATGTCTCTGCACCTTTGTCTCTCCTCTAAGGACAGTAATACCATACCCCATCAGTGCAGAACCAACCTGCGTGTCCAGACACATGGCAGCACCTGGATAGAATGCCACTGGTTCAGCACATGCTGTAGGCTAATCTCCTGGCTTATGAAATGTCACTCCTGACCCTTAGATGGCCCCTGCCCTTTAAACAACCATTTAAACTGTGGCACTCACTGCTGGGTGACTGAGTTCCCTGACTGATAAGCATAACCCCTCTGAATGCAACCAGATGGGGTCTGTCAGTGACTGGGGACTGTTGTGAGGTAGACAAGAGAGGAGTTTGCAAACTGGAACTCAAGAGGGCTGGCCAAATAGCTCAGTAGATTAAAGCACCTGCAAGCAGGCACAGGGGCTGGGGATCTCCAGGCCTGCCATGCAAATTGAGTCTGGGTATGGTGGTGTGCACCTGTAATCCCAGCTCTTGGGAGGCTGTAAACAGGTAGATCACTATGAGTCCGATCTAGTAGTGAGACCCTGAACACGCTGTAGACCCTTCCCTAAAAAATACAAACAGAGCCGGGCGTGGTGGCGCATGCTTGTAATCCCAGCACTCGGGGGGCTGAGGCAGGAGGATTGTTGTGAGTTCGAGACCAGCCTGAGCTACAAAGTGAGCTTAAAAGCCAGCCTGAACTGCATAGCGAGACCCTGTCTCAAAAAGACAAAAAAAAAAAAAAATACAAACAGACAAAAAACAAACTGGAACTCAAGACACTGGGAAACAGAGGTCTCGCTTTGTCTCTGGTGATGGGGCATCTCACATACATCAGAATGACCCTGCCGGGACCACCTTGGAACCTTCCGCAGCCACAGGAATAGTGCCACCTGGCAAGATGATGGCTCTGGGCAGATCCTGAAGACTTTAGTGTGGCCAAAGGCTTTCTAGAACCTGAAGTGGATGAGAATTCAAGTTGTTACACAGGGCTGGGGAGATAGCTCGGTGGAATAAGTGCTTGCCTGGCAGGTGCCTGGCTCCTTGTCATGGGCTCTCGGCTTCAGTACTCCATCTCTGCCCCTGGTACCACCAAAAAAAAAAAAAAAAAAAAAAAAGGAAAAAGAAATGAAGTAGGAGAGATAACAAGAAAAAGTTCACAGGGAGCATAAGTTGTCATACAGATGAGGGAAGAAATAGGTCAGAGGCACCCACCTACCATCGTATTACTGTCTGTCCAGGGCCATGCCCCTTTGCTGTCCCTAGGCCTTATAAAACTTTGTCTCCTGGACACTAGTGGCCCCTGGACGCTGGATGTCCACCCTGACGCTGGCCATGGGCATGAGGCTTCTGCCCTGTGGATGTGGAGGGTGACCAGTGTTGGAAAGACATGATTCTAGCCCTCCTCAGCCTGCCTGGAGGTCAGGCACTGACTCCTGATTTCGGTGCTGCTGCCCAGCTGTAGGTCAGCAGTCTTCACTCCAGGGACTAGGGCTCCCCCCTAGTTGTGAATTGAACCCAAAACCTTTACACTGAGCTACATTCTTATTCCATGTTCTCTCTCTCGCTTGGCATCGTCCTGCCTCAGCCTCTCAGGATGCTAATTACAGGTCTGTGTCACCAAGCCTGGCTCCTTGTCCTGGGCTCTCGGCTTCAGTACATCTCTGCCCCTAGTCCAACACCTAAGCGCCCCATACTCACCCCCTACATCCCACACCCCACCACGCTGTTCACATACAACATTTGTATCCATTCCATACACCACACACACTATTTCGCTCACACACATACATTCTCCACAACACACATTCTTGCACACACACATTCACCCTGTCCCTTATCACAGCGCCCCAGTGCCCCTGGCTCTAGAACAAACATGAGGAAATCCATGTGTCTAGCAACCCAACCCGGGCCCACAGCCCATTCCCCAGCCGTAGGACGCCGAGGGCGCGGCTGTGCCACCAGAGGGCGCTCTCCGCCCGCGCACACAGAGCGGGACCAAGGGACGGGCAGCCACGCGGAGGCGCCATCTTTCAAGCGCGGAGCCGTGGCCCGCGGGAAGGAGCGGGCAGAGCGCTGTACAGGGAGGGGCAGACCGAGTCCTCAAACACTCGGAAGGGCGAGGGTGGGGTCAGCCTGCTGGGCCTCCGCCTCCGCCTCCCCGGTTCCTCCGCCTCCCCCGAGCCTGGCGGGCGGGGGCGCGGTGACGTCATCGCTGGCGCGGGCGCGCTCGGCCTCGGCTCCTGGCAACGTGGACGCCGTTGGCTGTGCCAAGCTGCGGACCGCCCCGCGCCCCGCGGACCCCCGAGGCCCAGTTCCCCAAGGCTCGTGCCCGGAGCGTGACTCAGAGCCTGCTCCCGCCGGTTCTGCGCGCGAGTGGCAGAGCATCTCGGGCTGCAGGGCTGGGGGCGCAGGGACAGCAGCCCCCACAAGAGGACAGGCCGGGCATGGAGGCCCACACACAGGCAGAGAGAGATGCTGGTAGAGGGTCCCTGAGGTTCGTTTGTTCCCCAACCCAGCGGGTGCTTTCGGTGAACCGTGCGGTAGCCTGAAGGGAGAGGAAGGCCAGGGAGGAATGGGCCAGACCGCTCTGCTGGGTATAGCAGCGACAAAGAAGGTCCTTTGGGGAACTTGAGGTGCATGGCAAGCAGAGTGGCCTTGGGGACCAGGTATCAAGTAGGGCTGGACTGGATTCGATCAGAAACTTCAGGGGGGCACTCTGAGGGGCGAAAGTGGTTGTGGATGGGACACAAGCGGCGAGAAGACCACCCCAGTGGCCCAAGCGGTGACTACAGTGCACAGTCAGATGGCAGTGAGAAGCGTGGTGGGAAGTCAGGCAATGCACCAGTGGGGACTCCAGTTGCTGGCTAAATTAAGTGCAGTGGCACACATCTATGGTCTCAGCACTTGGGAGGCCGAGGCAGGATGATTGCTACAAGTTCAAGTACAGCAAAACCCTGTCTCAACCCCTACCCCCCGCCAAAAATTAACAAGGGGCTGGGTGTGTAGCTCAGTGTGAAGACCTTGAGTTCAGTCCCCATGACAACTACCAGGGTCACCACCACCACTACCACCACTACCGCTGGGTGGGTGGGGACACAAATTGCACTAGGGGACATGCTGAGGGCCAGGCTCCATGCCCCTTCCCAAGGTGAGGCTGATGAGTCCTGCTACTGGGTAGAAAGCGGAAGGGCTCATTCTCTCCTTTGGTTTGGGAGCTACCCTGAGGCAGGGAGTTCAATAAAATGACAGTATGACCAGAGTGTGTGTGGGTGTCCCAGTGTACTCTTTTGTTTATTTGTTTGTTTGTTTGGCTGATTGTTAAAAATTTTTTTTGAGACAGAGTCTCACTATGAATTATATAGTGAGCTTACTATTACTCCAAGCCAGCCTCACACTTGTGGCGATCCTGCTGCCTTGGCCTCTCATGTACTGGGATTACCATTGTGGGCCACCACACCCAGCCCCCTGCACTTTGAGACCCAGTTTTCTCCATGTGTTTGTGTGTCCTCCACGCTTGCGGAGAGGACCTGCTGTACACCTGAGGTTAGCTGAGTGAATGAATAAATGAATGCACAGGGAGGCCAGAGACAGGTGTATGGGACTCTCAGTCTACATGAAGTGGAAAGACACAATACACAGCTCTTCAGTGAGGGTGATTAAGGCCAGAAAGGGGGGGTAGGCTTAGAGGTCTGGGGTCCAGGAAGGCAGGGGAACAGGCCTGAACTGCATTTCCCCTGGTTCCCACCAATTGCATAGCTGCAAGTGCTGGCTTTTGGATCTAGCTCTGTTAAAAAGTCACTGTGGGAAGTGGGACGTGTTCTGCCACCCCCTTTCATGCTGCCATGCTCTGTCGAGCACAGACTGAGAACGGGACGCTGCCTCTGTCCTCAAGCTCCCTGTCCAGCAGGGGAGGCAACAACTGCCAAGGTGGTGAGTGGAGAAGAGGCAGGTGTCCAGACTGGTCCTGAGCCAACAGCACCCAGGGAGGCCAGCCTTGTCTCTGCCATTTTTGACTTGGTTTCTTCATCAGTGGATGACAGCAGAAGGCTCCTAAGGCCATCTAAGACCAGCTCACCCTATCCTCAGCAACCCAAGAATCTGTGCCTGCTGCCTCCTAGACCATACTTGCAGCCTGGGCCTGCCAGAGTGGCCTGGACCTGATGTGGTGGCTTCCTGGAGCTCAGGGCCCAGCCTCAAACCTTCTCTTAACATGTCTGAGCTGCAGACAGCAGCAGCAGGAGCCCCAGGAGGGCAGCCTGTGCTGGCACCAGGGGATGGTCATGAGTACTGGGCAGACAGAGGGCAGAGGCCCTGACACTTACCCTTCAGCTCCAAGGCATTTGGCAGGCTGCTGGAGAGAAGTAAAGAGAGCCCTAAAACTGACTTCTAGAACTATGAAGTGAAAGGATGTCTTGGGTCAGGGGTGGACCAAGGAGTTGGCCTTCCAGAGCTCTGGCTAACTAGAGGTAGAGTGGGTGTCAAGAGGTACTGGCCCTGGCTGCTGCAGCTCAGGGTGGCAAGCAGGTCAGGTCCCAGCTTGAGCCCCAGTGTGTGCAACCAGCTGCTTTCGCAAACAAGAGCATTGAGGGATGGTGTGAGTTCTGCCAGGACAGACCATGGAGCGTTCTTGTTCTGTGTGCATGCCGTGTGTGCCCAGCCAATGGCCAGGTTATTAAGGGGCTTCAAGGCAGGTGCGTGCTGACAACACAGCATGTCAAGGATGCCTGGGCTCTCCTAGAAATCTAGGTGGAGGGGCTGGAGTTGGGGACTCAGATTGAGTGATTCTGGAATAAGTTGTGAAGGACTTCCCAGCTGGGTGGTGTTCAAGGCAGAGGGAAGGCGTAGGGGGTGGAAAGGTGGAAACAGCGACAGTGGTACAGTGCCCATGTGCTGGTCATAGGGCAAAGGTGGGTGGTAAACAGGAGGCAGCCCTGGGCGGGAAGTCGCTGCAGTCTCTCCCCAGACAAGCACAGGGTGGAAGTGCACCCTGGTCCCTGCTGTCTCCTGCACTGAGTGGCCAGCAGTTCCCATGGCACAGCAGCCAGGGCTCTGCCACTGTGGCTATGTCCATGCCCCTCCTCCTTCTCAGAACTGTTTTCCTCTATGCATTCCTGCTGGAGCCCTCTGCCTTCTGTCTGTCTGTCTCTCTTTCTCTAGGTACCAGGAATCATCTCTCCCTAGGTACTGTGCTTGCAAAGCAGGTGCTTATGCTGCTGAGCTATCTCCCCACCTCCTGTCCATGCTTACTCTTTTAAAAAGAAGCAACTTTAGGTAAAAGTAATTAAGCTGGGCACGGTGGTACACGTCAATAGGCCCAGCATTTGGGAGGCTGAGGCAGGAGCATTGTCATGAGTTCAAGCCAGCCTGTACTACATAGCAAGACTCTTCCAAAAAGTCAATTTTTTTTTTTTTTGTCTTTTTGAGACAGGGTCTCATTATGCAGTTCAGGCTGGCCTCAAGCTCACTTTGTAGCTCAGGCTGGTCTCAAACTCACAACAATCCTCCTGTCTCAGCCTCCCAAGTGCTGGGATTACAGGCATGTGCCACCACACCTGGCAAAAAGTCAAAATTTTTAAAAAAGATGTTGTATCCATATATGTACTGTCCATTGTGAATGTAATTGCCATATACTGCAAACACATAATAAATAAACACCAGCCCCACCCCCAGGCACACTGAGGTCACAGAGACCGGGCATAGTGGCACATAGGACTGGGGATGCTGAAAACAGGAGGATCACTACAAGTCTGAGCTGCATAGTGAAAGTCTGTACCAAATACATAAAAACAAAAATAAACAAACTAAAAAAAAGGGAAAAGGTGGTACATGCCTATAATCCCAGCACTCAGGAGGCTGAGACAGGAGGATTGCCATGGATTTAAGACCACCCTGGGCTACATAGTGAGTTTATGACCAGCCTGCAGTACAGGATAAGAAACTATCTCAAAAAGAAAAAGAAGAAAATCAATTTGGGGTAATGTACTTGAATTTAGCAGACAGACCACAGATATTTATGATTTCTCTTTCCAAGCCCCACCCAAATGAAGGAATTTTTTTTTTTTTTTGGCAGAACCGGGGATTGAACTCAGGCCCTTACACTTGCCAGGGAAGCGTTTATTCTATTGAGCTATCTCCCTGGCTCCAATGAAGGAATTTTTTAAAAAGTGCAATGCTACACAAAAAGGCTTATACAAGAATGTTCATAGCAGCTTATGTACAATAGCCCCAAACTGGAAACAACCCAAAATCTTTCAAGAAGAGAATAAATAAACTGTAGAATCAGTTAATGAAATACTACTCAGCCATGAGAAAGAGCAAACTACTGATCCATGCAACAACAGAATTAAATTTCAAAAACTGTGTTGATATGCTGGTGAAAGAAGATGAACACAAAGTATGAAATGTGCTGCCATTTGTATGAAATTGAATAGGCAAGATAGACTATGGTGATCAAAGGCTAATTAGTGGTTGCTTAGAAATGGGGTAGCAGTAGCAACTGGTTAGAAAGAGGTGGAAGGGGCAATTTCTGTGCCTTGCTATGCATTGGTTCAAACTGATGAACAACAAGTACATTTAAAATCTGAGCGCTTTCTGGGCGTGATGGGACAAACCTGCAATCCCAGCACTTGAGGGGCTGAGGCAGAAAGATCACATTACATTCAAGGCCAGCCTGAACTACGCAGGCCCTTTATGATCAACAATAATGACCAGAAGAGAAAGGAACATCAGCTGATGAGAAATTTCAACGAATGCAGACTAAGAACGGAAGAGAAATGAGAGGCAGCATCAAAGAACAGAGGAGCCGCTCTGCAGGCCTTGTGGGGCTGGTATGAGGCAGCCTCAGGGTTTCCTTTCCGGGTCTTCGGGTCAGAACATGGGGCTGAAGTCTGAATGCTGAGTAGATCGGCAGCCCCCTTCTGTGCCTCGAGCTGAAATTTCATTCTCTGGAGCGGTTGGACTAGTCTCTGGCCAAGTCCCCTAGGCATTTGTGGGGGGTGGCAAAGCTGGTCCAACCACAAGGCCACTAAGTGAAAGGTGTCTTAATGCTGCAAACCAGACCTCTGGCTTAAGCAAGACCCTTGCCCAGGACCATTACACCAGCCTCCAGCTTTCTACAAACAGGCTAGGTTTTCCTCTGAACTAATAAAGCTGCTGCAGTCCATTGGTTCTCACTGTGAAGGTGCTCCAAACACCCCCAGGGGGGCTTACCCCAAAGTCATACAGTTGGCCACCTGCCCCTGTATGTTCAGCTTCTAGGCAGCTTTTTAGTGCTTCAGTTGTAAGTCTGGGGCTGGGGAGATGGCTCAGTGGAATAAGCGCTTCCCTGGCAAGTGCAAGGGCCTGAATTTAATCTCTGGTTCTGCAAAAAAAAAAGTTGTAAGTCTGTGTTTATGCCAGGTGACCAGACATGTGAAGAAAGCCTTTAAGGAGGCCAAAACCATACAGGGGAACACACGCATGCACACACATGCATGTATGCACACCCACAGATGTGAGCACACACAAACCTAGCAGAAGGTTGCAATGTATTACAATCCTGCAAAGGGCATGGTGCAAAACCATAGGGAAAGCACAAAACTAAGGGAGTTCTCAGGAATTAAAGTATAGTAGCAAAAATATGAAGTCCCATTAGCAAGGTTGTGAGAGAAAGCAAAAGGCAGTTTCACAGAGAGTAAAACAAGATCACATGATAGAAAATAAGAGGGAGGGCCAGGGAGATAGCCCAGTGGTCTAAGTGACTGCCTTGCAAGTTGCAAGGGTTTGATCCCTGGTGCCACATGCCGTGCTGGTCCCGGCCACCATGCCAGCCACTAAAACTGGGCATGGTGGCACACACCTGTAATCCCAGCACCGGGGAGTCTGAGACAGGAGGATCACTACAAGTCCAAACTGTGTAGTGAGATCCTGTATCAAATAAATAAATAAATGATTTAAAAATTAAAAAAGAATATAAGAGAAAAAAGACAATACACATTAAGGTTAAATATCTGAATATAGTAGCTTCAGGCAAAATGAAGGGGAAAAGTCATTTGAGCCATTTTCTCAGATTAGACCCAAAGAGGGCGCCTCAGTGAACAACAAAAGGCCCGCACCAAGGGCCATCACCGCTGGCTTTGGGGGGAAGGAGAGGACCCTGAGCACTCCCTAAAGTGCACAAAGCTGACCACCACAGTCTCAGACTCATTGGCAGCAGCTCTGAATACTGAGTGCTGGTGCCCTCAGGGTTGGAGGGAGATTTTTTTTTTCCCCTAGTACTGGGAATTGAACTCAGGACCCTGCGCTTGCCAGGCAAGCACTTATTCTTCTGAGCTATCTCCCCGGCCCTAGTGGAGGGAGATTTTAACTTATAATTTTATAGCCAGCTCAACTGGCCGTCCAGCCTGAGGGCTTTCCTCAAACAAGCTTCACATATCAAGACCTCATGAAATACATCTCCTAGACCCCCTTAGAGGAAGTTTCATGGAAAAGAGAAGGAAACAAGGAGTAGGAAAAAAGTAGAAAACTAGGAAATAGAGAGTCCAAAACAGGAGAGAGTCACAGAATAATGAATTGTAGCTGGGCCAGCCTGGGTGGGAGGGCCAGCAGGAAAAAGCAAAACTGAGATTGTTGCGGTTGGGTGTTTTAAAAGATGGGAGTCTCATTCTGTTGCCCAGATTGACTTCCCAGTGTGGGGATTACAGACGTGTGCCACCACGCTGCACTGTGGCAGGCTCAGTGGGCCCAGGAGCGGGGCCAGCGGGGCCTGTAGTGCTGGAGATCTCCTGGTGCCTACACTTGCCTAAGCGGGCACTTAGTTTGCTGAGCTATCTCACTGGCCCTACCTT
>PVKA01027219.1:0-30801 GCA_004027165.1 Ctenomys sociabilis
GATATTATATTTACAGATATTATTTTAGCAGATATCTCTTATCAGTGAATTAAGAGTGTAGTTGCTTACTTATCTTATTTTTTTATACCTGAATTATATCAAAAATTCAATAATTATTTACCTAGTGGATGACCATAGTACTAAAAGCCGACATAATATCCTGTCCAACCACCATTAGTGCAGATCTTGCCTCTCATAGCATTTATACTGAAGTGGATGCCACTTGAACATATACTCAGAAGTGAAATAAACCAGACACACATGTGTAAATATCGTATAGTCTCCCTAGTATAACAAGCGAAAAGCAGAAATACAAAGTAAAATACAACGTACAACAAGTAAAATCAATTGAATCGGATAAGGCAAAGTGAATAGCATATGCTGCAGGATACTAATCAGCTTTTCTTCTGGATGGTTAACAACCTAAGATCACAAGTCAGAGTTGGAGAAATAGAAGAGCCACCAACATTTTGGCCCTAGCCTTTCAAGGTCAGCGAAGACTCAGAACATAGGAGAACCTGTACTGCAACATCATGAAACTCAGGTGAGCTCCAAATTTTCTGAGCAAGGAGATTATGGAGCCACGGAGGAAAGAGATTGAAGTTCTAAAGTGTGCCTGGGGAGAGTCACATGAAGAGAAAACTTTCTCTCAAGCTCTCACAGAGAGCAATCTGGTCAAGCATTGGCCGTGACTCATCCACATGGATGACACAGACAAAGGAACTACCGAATAATGTACAGGACTACAAGATAAACCCTGAGAAAACTTCACTGACCACATAGGAAATATAAAGTTCTTGTGTTGGTATATAAGTCTTGATCTACCTAGGTCTTAACCATCCAGCAGAAAAGTATAAAAATGAAGTATGCATAGTGAGCTCATAATATTAAGCTGAGCTGTAAATGGATATGGTCGACAATTTCTTTGAATAACTCACTATGGTTGCAGAATGCTGGACTGTGTTGGATTGTGGTGTTGAGTTCAAGCATCTAAGTTAGTTGAATGTCAATGGAGTGCCCACTTTTGGCAGGTGTAGACAAAGGAAGGTTTGTAGAAAGAAAAAATCATGATGTGTGTGTATAGACAGTACAGTTGGGATAGATAACGCTGTGCTTGTACATAATTCTATATCATCTATTTCAACTAACATTAGAACTTGTGTATTTACCAGTTCCAGGAAGTTTTGAGATAGTGTCTTCCTAGGCTTTATATACTCATGACACTTCTTAATTTCCATATTGTTACTTTGCCCTTCTTTTGGAATATGGCAGAAAATGAATGACTTTTTTTCCCCCAGAACTGGGAATTAAACTCAGGTCCTTGTGCATGCCAGGGAAGCACTTATTCCACTTGATGACTTTTCAAATACACACACTTTTTTAGAATGGTGTTCTTAAACTTCATGAGAGGTGTTTGTAGGATGTCCTGCAGAGATGCTGCTGATCAAGCTTATCCCACGAGCCTGTTGCTAAGTACTGTTCAGTTTGCATCTGTCTCCTGATAGGTCTGTGGTACTGCAGCTTTCATGGGATATGGGGTTCTGTTCAGTGAGATGGTTTCTTGGTTTTAAGTTTTCTTTTTTTCCATAATTTTATTGAAAAACAAATAGAAATGAGAGAGTTTCAAATCAAAACAGCAGGACAGTTTCAATAAATAATACATTGCATATTGTTTTCTTGGTGGTTATATGTTGTACAAGATGCACACACGATATTCTACTTATGAATACTATTAGAACAGATCCCTCTATTCATTGAATTAAGAGAATGTAGCTGTATATCTATTTTAACTATTTTGAATCTACACATACAAAATGGTCATTTGATTGTATTACCTTATTTTGGTTTAGTTTTGTCATTTAAATATTATAGGTGTATGAATGCAGGAAATATTTCAAAACAGTCCAGTTTTCTGTATGTCTGGCAATGTCAGAAGTTGTTGACTTGAGTCAACATAATAATATGCTCAGCATAATAATATGGCTTTACTTCTTATACTTTGTTTATATACTTTTCTGCTGGATAGTTAAGACCAAGATAAAGCAAGACCTATGAAACAAGAATTGTAGCTTTTGTATCTAAGTAAGGTCAGTTAAATCCCCTCAGGATTTATCCTGAGACTCTGTAGTACAGTTTGTAGATCCTTTGTCAGTGTCAGCCATGTCGATGAATCATGGCCATTGCTTGACCTATTTGTTCTCTGTGAAAGCCTGAGAGAATGTTTTCTCTCCATATGACTCTCCTTAGACACACTCTACATCATTGATCACTTTCCTCTTTGGCCCCATTATCTCCTTGATCAGAAAATTTGAGACACAACTGAGTTGCATGATGTTACAGTACAAGTTCTCCTATGTCCTGAGTCTTAATTGACCTTGAGAGGTTAGGGCCAAAATATTGGCTGCCCGTGTGGCCCTCCTTTTTCTCTAATTTGTGTTCTACAAACTTAGGTTGTTAACCCTCCAGAAGAGAAGCTTATTGTTATTACTGTACAACCTAGGCTGTTGAGCTTAACCTCACTGTCGGTCTGAAGAGATGGTTTCTTTATTGAAGTTGTATTTTTTATGTATTTGGTACAGGATCTCACTATGCTGCTTGGACTCACAGTGATCTTCCTGTTTTCAGCTTCTGTAGCACTGAGATTGCAGGCATGCACCACCATGACAGACTCTGTGGCCAGCTTAGCATGCCCAGAGGTGGGGCCGGCATGGTGAATGGAGCCAGAGATCAAACCCTGGTCCCTGAGCCTGCCTAAGCAGGCACTTATTCTGCTGAGCTGTCTCACTGGTCCTGGTTTCTTTAATGCTAATATCAGGAAATGGCTCCCAGATGAAGAAGCAGTGAATGGGAGAGCATCTCAGGCACTCCTGTCTGAAAAAGGCAACAGATCTCCACAGCTGGTAATATGCTTCATTCATTTTAGCAAAGTATGCCAAAAATGCAAGAATCACAAAATAGGAGAGACTGGAGGAGATGTCAGGGAACTGCTTCCTGAGATCCTTAGGGTTCAGCCTCATGGGTCATGGAACAAGGTAGAGATGGGGAGATCATATCCCCAAAAAGGCTAATGGAAATGCCAGCACAGTATTACATGGTCAGATATTTTAGCAAATGATAATAAATTTGCACATCTACTTAAATAGATAGACAATCTGGCAAAATATCTGAAAACCTTAAAACTCTCTATTTTAAGAATATATCATAAAAATGCCTTAAATATTGCAAGGATTAAGCTACAAGAATGAGTCTCAAAACAGTGTTAATAATAGTATAAAACTGGAAATAGTCTAAATGTCTAAAAGCAAGGAACTGATTAAATTGTGCTTTAACAATTCAGGAAGTAACATTAAATTATACATGGTACTACCAAAATATATTTGGTGAGATGGACTTACATTTCATCAGCACCTTTTATAAATAGACTTATGATAAAACCTTAGTTTTTGTGGATAGGCAGAAATAGCAGGTAGGTATGCAAAACAAAAGGATTGGAAAGGTGGTTGCCAAAAAATAGTTTTTTTCCTGGTAGATTATAGATGCTTTCTTTTAAAGAATTAATTTGATTTGTCATAATTTCAAAGTTTTGAATAATATATACAATTTAATTATTCTAATGATGTCTTAAATTAGGCAAAATACTGTTCAGTTCAACCATGGATGTTTAGGAAATAAAATGAATATAATTTTTCTCCCACAGGCAGAACTGATAAAATGCATTGTATTTAGAGTAGGAATTTTGAAGGACCTATGTAAGGAACGAGTCCATTTTGTTTTAGCTAGAGAAAATAAGAACCACAAAAATGCCTGGTGTACTTTGCATGAGGAATGTAGTCATTAGGTACTGCAGACATATAGCAATAAAAACAAAAATTAAAAAATTCCTGCTGGAATTATAGAAATCATTAATTGCAGGATTCAGGCAAACGGACATTAGAAGATAAATACTATTATTGATGGAACTTTCTTCTCAGGGATTAGGTACAGAGCATTAGGTTGTGATTGGCCCAAGAATGCCTCATTTGCTGCACGTGGCAGAGGACCTCCATCTCCACTTTCCCTCCCAGTTCCTGTTTGTTGACAGGGACTCAGAGGAAGTATGAGCTCTTTAGGCCTAGTTCCTTTCTAAACTCAGTAGCCTGAAAAGATAATTCTTTTCTGAAAGTGGAGAAATTTTGGTCAAAGAGCTATATAAAGAGAATCCTACATAATATAAAACACACATTCAAGAAAATAAATGTATCTTCCTTTGTAAACTATTTTATTTTGTTTTATTTTGCTTTGCAGTACTGGGGATTGAACTCAGGACCTGACCTTTGCCAGGTAGGCATTTACTCCACTGAGCTATATCCCTGCCCCATAAACTATTTTAATTTCTTTTAATCAAGTCAACAGGAATGAGCTTGAAATTAATTCAATAGACATTATAGTACTGACTAGGAACCAGGTATATTGATAGTTGTTAGGGATGTAAATTTGAATATGACATGATTCCTCAAAATCATATTCTAGAGGAAGTGCCCAAGTTGTAAAACGTTAAACTAATCAATCTTCCATATGTTCATTTGGTCATATAGTTCATTTGGATGTACTTCAGGACTCAAAACTCAAAACATATGTAACAAGATAACATCTTACTCCATGAAACTTTATTTGTTTTTTGGTTTGCTTTTGGGTGAGGGTATTGCCAAAGCCAGAAGTCATTTTCAACTTCTCTTTTCTTTAGTTTTTCATATGCATCTGATTTTCAAGTCCCATCAAACCTATTATGATCACTTCATTTTATAGCCCTCTCTCCTTGTTAATGGCCTTTGATCCACTCTTTCATCTGGCTTATGCAAAATGCCACCTAATGGATCTCTCTACCCACAGACTTTCATCCTTTAATACTTCCTCCATATTGGTACTTTGGGTGATTTTTATTATATGCATAATTAATTATATTCTTAATATTCATAAAAATTCTTCAATGATTTTCAAGTTTGAATATAATCATAATCACTTAGCTTGATTGACAAGGGTCTTTAATAGCCAATCTCGGCTTAGGTTTTACTGTGCTGTCCAGCTGGACTCGAACACCTGGACCCCCTTGATTCCCCCCTAGCTGGAGCCATGTGTGTATGCCTCTACACTCAGCACACTTGCATTTTTAAACTTTATTTCTCAACATCTGTCTTTGGTCTGTTTATATTTTGGTGATTGCAGTATAACAAAGTGCACCCATAGTTTTCTAATATGCCTTTCTCTTATTTACCTGATATTTGAGCCTATTTTTAGCTCTGCTTACTATGCCCTTTTCCGGCCTGACAACCTTCAACTTATTCTAAAACTCTACTACACTAGCACCTTTGTGGGCTGAATTGCAGTCTTCCCAAGATATGTGAGTTCTAACTCCTGTGACAGTGCATGTGACCTTATCAGATAATGGAATCATGCATGCCCTATATCTAGTGACTGCTGTCTTTGTAGGACAAAAAGGGTGACACAAAGGGAAAAACTGTGTGAAGAAGCAAGCAGATCTTGGCAGGATACAGGCACAAATCAGATATGCTCAAAGTCAGAAAAGGCCAAGACAGGCAGGGAAGTCTCTCCCCAGTATTTCTAGAGGGAGCCCTGTGATAACTTGATGCCAGATTTGTGGCCTCCACAATAGAGACAGGGCATGCGCACTGTTTCAAGGCACTCAGTTGGTGCTAATGTGTTGCACGAGTCTTAGAACATGAATCCAATCTCCATTCAAGGCAACTTCCTTTTGGAGAGGGAGTATCAAATTACAGCTACCCATGAAGGCATTGATCTCAGGTATATTTGCATTAGAAATTTACTCTGTTAAATAAAAACTGATTTGGGGCTAGATAACTAACCTATCTCAGTTTTTTCTCTTGTAAAGTGGTATAAATAATATTTACTGTCTATGGATTAAAGTAATAATGAAAAGTGTTCAATTTATGTAAGAGCTCCATTAACAAATGGTAACATTACCATTCTTTTAAATACCTACCAACAACGTGACCCATTTTTGTGTTTCCATAGCAACTTTTATTTACCCCATGATACTGAATTGAGTTGTTGGACTGTAACATCATAGTACTGTTTTTCCAGGATGTCCTGGTACAGCAATACAGAAAGGCAATAAAGTCATAGGTAGAAATTACTCTGTGGTTTTGCTAGTGTTCTATAGGATGCAGAAGGTCCTGAGGATTTATGAGAAAACTCTTACCAGTTATATATGCAAGTAATAGGCGTGGACCCCTACAAATCCATTTAATCTTTATAGTCTCATTTTCTGTTGCTATAACACATATCTGAGACTGGATAATTTATAAAGAAGCTTATTTGGCTCATCATTCTAGAGACTGGGCAGCTTGTGAGTTTGCTTGCGGCGCCTGCATCACTGCAAGCCTGGGTCATCACACTGCAAAGCTGAGCAAGTGCTCTGGGCTAAGTTCCCCAACATATAGAGCCACTTAATGTCAGCATGGGAACGCCCAGAATGCAAGTGACCTCCCAGACCTCTTTCCTCCAAACCTATTAGCACATGAATTTGGGACTTAAGCTTCTACCACCTGAACTTTTAGAGGAAACAATTAAACCACTGTGATTACTGAACTATTATTCTTCAACTTTAAGGTTACAGAATATCAATGTGACGTGGTCTATGCTCACAACCTTGCTCAAGAATTTCTGGCATCCCACTACCCTTCCCAAGTTAGTCTTTTTCTTAAGTCTTCTTTGAATATGTTTCTATGATTGAGCTTACCACACTGATTAATCAATATTGACTTGTCTAGGCTATGAACAGTTTGCAAAGTCCGTATCTCATTCATCCCTGTTTTCAGGGCCTGACAGGGTGCAGAAGCACACAGAAAATAAGGAATATTTTTTGGATAAAACAACAAGCAGAATTCTGTTACACACAGGGTTTGAAAGAGGATCCAGAAATATTATGTTGGGTTGCTCACTTTTACTTCATGGAAAATTTGGGGTCAGAAGCCATAATTTTAAATCGCACATTTTGTGTGTAAAACTTCATTCACTGAGTTGAAAGGCAAACGCTTGCTGAAATTTATGGGTAATATCCAACATCAATTCTAATTCTCACATGTTGTAGACCCTGCACCAGACTCATTCACCACTTCCTATTTGTCAGCCCATTGAAACTTGGGACACAGAGGAATTGCAAAGTCTGAATTGCTTTTCATGGACTAAACTGCTCCCTTCCCACGAGGTTGCTCTCCCACTTAAATAATAATTCCTGTGCTGTGCTTTCTTGATTTAGGCTTCATGGAATGTCAAACATTTTTTATCATGGGCTGCATAATACAACCAATTTACAGGATGGCATTGGGTATAATAATCTTTTCGGTGAGGCTAATCCCACGGAGGGAAAGATTCTGTCCTGACACTTTGATGAAAACTAATTATGTCCCCCTCCCATGGTCCTTCTTTCATCATGCCCAAGAGTGACTATCACAAGATTGCTAGCTGGGCCACTCTGCTCCATTCAGACACTGTCTGTCAGGAACTTTATTTACCACCAAGATGGAAAGTTTCTTTTCTTCCTGCCTCAGGGCTTCTACATATAATGCTGACAACTTTTACTTTATCAAAGAAATTGTGTCAATTTAAAAACTGGAGCCTTCCTTACTATGGTTGAATATTAAATTTTAGATGCAGGCAGATATTTTTAATGCCAAATTTAAAAAGAAAATTTAGGCCAAATTAGGGAAGATTTATACTTTTGAAAGGGCATTAGTGTTATAATGACCACTATGGAATTCCTCAGCAGAAAGCTGAGGACTGAATTTTCACCAGACACTATTGTACCTAGGATAGCACATCCATATCAGGTGTGTGTGTGTGTGTGTGCACACATGTATGAACACAATTGCTATTGGTGGAAGGTGTGTTTAAGTCTTCCACTTGCATGCATTTAGATAAAGGTTTCTGACAGATGAAGTCATTGGTAAAGAACCAGAGAGGACAGCATTTCTGAGGCTGTGGATCTCATCAAATTGTGAAGCCAGTGCCACTAGGATTTGATGGGTCTTTTCTGGGCAGCAGTATACATTTCTTAGTTGAAAACACCCTACTATGTCTCTGTAAAAGACTTTTTTTCTCAAAATGAATCAGAAATTTTAAGCTATAGCTTCACATTCAAAATATCTGTAGAACTTTTTCTAAAAATCTGATGGTTGGGTCCTACTGTAGTACAATTAAGTTTTTTTGAATGTATTTTGTGATTTTGTGCAGGATCTCACTACACAGCTTGAACTCATAGTGATCCTCCTGTTTTCAAACCTCCCAGTGCTCGGATTACAGGAATATGCCTACACTCCTGGACTGGGTCGCTGGCTCAGTGTGCCTGGTAGCAGGGCTAGTGAGGCATGTGCTACTGGGGATTGAACCCCTGGCCCTGTATTTGCCTAAGCAGGCACTTAGTCTGTTGACTAAGTGGCCCTTGTAGACCAATTAAATTAGAATGCCTAAGGATGAAGACAATGCATTGGTATCATTAAAAGTCCCTATTGTATTTTAAAGCAACATCCAAACCTGCAGCTGCATTAGGGGGCTGATGCAGCTCCCAGAAAGGCATTCAAAATGTAGCATGACCTTCCACTGTCAACAGGCTACCAAAATGGTTATAAATTGTGTTTGTTTGTTTCAGTACCCTCCCTGCTCAGCACTGCAAACTCCCTCTCCAAGGCATAGTTTCCAAACAACTACAAAAATGCCAATTTAACTGAAAGGTCAAATCAAAGCAAGACCAGGGTGAACAGATGAGCCTTATACAATGCCCAGAACAACCTCTAGCCTGAAATGCCTACACACACAAACATGACCAGAGGGAGATAAATGGCACAGCAGAAGTATCATGTGCAGAGAGAAGACTTCCTCAATTTCTGCTGCTCTTGTTTCAGTTAGTCTGATCATCGAGATTATACTTCTGTTTCCTTTATTCCTACACTGAATCTTTTTCATTAATGCTTCTACTTGATTGGTTGACTCTTAACTGAAATTTGAACTCAAGGTAAAGTCATAGAGGAAAACCTTAGATATGTCCTGAACTAGTTAATATGAGAAGAAAGTCTTAATGTGATCAAATCAAGCTTTTGCTCCTAGGTTTCCACCTGAAAAAAGCTGGTCCACAGCAATCTATGGATGCTAGCTCCAGAGGCCACTGTCCATCACCCAGAGCTGTGGTGTCTGGTGCTTTGAAAGAAGTGTTTGGGCTGTTCTTTCCTATTTAAGATTCACCACTTGTGCTGACCTGAGTAGGCAGACAGCATCTGTGGTAAAACCTCTATTTGTTCCAGTTGGTTCTTTCATTCCCTACTGGGCCATCTTGTAAATTGGCAGTTATAAGTAATGACAAAGAGACCCTCCCAAGGTTGGCAGGTGTGGTTTGTAAGTAACATGCCGACAGATCAGTTGCAGTAAAACTATCTCCCTGCTGTCCCTCTGAGATGGAAAAAAAAGTAAAAAACAAAAGAAAACCTCTACCTTTATCAGCTTTCCTCAATGTAGAATGAAATTTCAGTTTCTTTTCACCCAGAGACTTGAACCTTGGATTGATTTAATCTCAAAACAGCATTTGTTTTCTTCATTTGTAAAACATTTGAGCTATTTAAAAGGAAACAGAGTGAACTGGCATATCATGGCTCTCACTTTGGTAGGCAGTTAGTGATAAAACAATATCATCCACCATGTTGGAAAGCACCATTGATGAACAGACCCAGGACTCTCCAGCACATTAATGTTGACTTTCTTTGTGGCTTCGTAACTTAACAACCCAGAGCTACATTCACCAACTGGCCACTGGGAAAGAGTCTCAGCACTTTACAGATTCACAGTATTTATTTATTTATTTTTTTGCAGTACTGGAGATTGAACTCAGGACCCTGAGCTTGCCAGGCAAGTGTTTATTCTACTGAGCTATCTCCCCAGCCCCTACAGTATTTTTAAAATTCAGTACACTTTGTCACATTGATACCTATGATGGTTAATCTCGATTGGCAACTTGCTTGGACCTGGAAGATGTGTCTGCGAAGGTTTCTGTATAACTGGCTTATTGGAGGGAACCCTGAGGGGGAAACAGTCTGCCTGTATGTGGAAGCACATTGTAATAAGGCGGGGCCAGGAAGCAGCAAAAGTAGAAGGAAGAGAAGGGAGCATACCACATGCTCTTTCTTTATTTGTTTTTTCACTGCCATGAGATGACAAGATCAAGATTTCCTTCTCTGAGTCCTCTGTCTTGAAGCCAGCCAACTATGGGTTGGAAACTCTGAAACTATGAGGCAAAACAAAATTGTTCTTCCTGTAAGTTGTTATTTTCAGGTATTTTGTCAAAATGTCTGCTTAACTCCGAATTTATTTAAATTTAGTAGAATAGGTCTTATTATTTATTTATATTTATTATATTTTGCCCTATTTTGTATTTGGCATCAAAAGTAATTTGTATGGAATTTAATTTAGTACACATGCTACACATCTTGCAGGTTGGGTGTTACTAACTGATTATTTGTGCCTCTGAAAAAAACTATCAATGAGAATCTTTGGCTTGAAAGTAGGATAGTTCAAATTCCTTTTTCCCCCCTTTTTTATGAGTAGTTAGATTTTTGGTCCTGATATTTTGTTTATTTTGTACTGAGTCACTCTTGTGGTCATATTTCTGGCTGTATGCTCAGTAATAAGTATTGTTTATCATCTCCAAAAAAGTCAATTTAAGTTTTATGCAATTGGATTATAATAGCTTTTAAAGGAAATATATAATAAAAATGGAAGATTTAGAATTCTTGACCTACTATTAAAAAGAGCTATAATGCATTATTATGTCTATAAAATTGTTAGGGACTCTTAACCTGGGTGATTATTCATCTCCTAGACAATAAAAGAATCAGATTTCTTTAGAAACATTGTGATTTACCATCTTAATAGGAATTTGAATATTTTGGAAATGAGACAGCGATCGTTTTAAAATGTGCTTCATCTATTTTCAGAATGGTATTCACTTGAAAAGTTTATATAACGAGCAATTAGCATAATATGCTTTAAGAAATGATGGCTTCCTTGCATAGTCTGTGCTGCTTTTTCAAGTTTCTTATAAGCCCCCCTGCCATTAAGCCATCATGCAAAGGACTCATTGGTTTCAAAATTAAAGACTTGGTTCCACCTCAGCTATGTGTGTATACTCTGGTCTTTTGGTGCATAATATCTGACACCTCCAGGTGAAACCTAATGTTGAAACTGCTGGAACTGCAAGGGAATAGAAGGATTCTGCTGTGATTAAAGATGAGGCAGCGATTTGGCTTATAACACAAAAGAGTCGTAGAATTTTTAAGATAAACTATTGTGAGTCTCAGATTTTTTCCCAAATCAATAAATACACTTGTCACGGGAAATCTCTTCATGGTGAGGTTGGAGTGGCTCTGAGTGCATTTCGTTCAGATTCTGGACGTATCTTGGGACATGGACCTCACTGGTGGTGAACAAAAGTGCCAGCCATTCTGGGATCCAAGCTTAAGACATCTAACCCTAACATAGACTGGACTAGTAGTTACTGAAAGACTTTGAATAGTCACTGCAAGCGGTATGTTCTAGGCAGTATTTTAACAAGCAGTAACTTGTTGAAAATTGAAATTGGAGTCCATTGTGTTTTACTTAATAGGTAGATTTTTTTGCCTTCATTCTTCTTCTCTCTTCTTCCAGGAGGCTAAATTTTCTTCCTCTTAACTGATTATTCTACTGCATCTTTTTCACCACATGAGAAATTGCATTGAACTAGTGGGTGCTTAGCCCATCAACAGAGGATGTGTTACTATCTGTACACACTAGTGGCAGTCCTTGTTGTAGGGGCAGTGGGGAATGTTTGGTGTCCTACAGGGTTAAATGTTTGCCAGAGGGAAAGTTGGTTGACCCAGAAACAATGATTAAGGGAGAGCATCCTAATGAAAATCAGGAGCATGAGCAAGAACTCTAGGAGTGGCTGAAACCATAGCTTCATTTTCTCACCACTCAGGACCTCTGATGGAGGTTTCTATCAGCAAAGAAACCGTTGCAGTTGTGAAATGGTTTTTATCCGTGTCATGGTAATTGGAAACTTTGGAGTATTTAATCTTTACTACTAGATACAGAGGTGAATATAGATGAGGGAGTTAAAAATATACTACTGTGGCATATTAACAATTTAAGTCAAGGACACTTGAGAAATAGGAGTTTCAAGATCAGTTAGACCTTCATGTTGTTTCTTAAAAGCAGAGGGCTTAGAATTCCTAGGTGAAAGGCATCCTCTCTGTGCTGCAAGGAAAGACAACATCTTTCTCTTCAAGGGTGAAGAGTGGAGACAGAAAACACTCCTCAAACTTTGTTAGAGTAATTTTAATCCCATTTCATATAATTTACCATATTTTCACAGCTTATTATTCTTTACTCGATTGAGTAAAACTGCTTCTTCGGGTCCTCCTTTCTTTAGGAGAGATGCTGTGCTTTCCTCTTGATGTTTCTTGTGTCAGTTTAATTCTACTCCCACGTTTATTACTTTCGAGGGTGGACATGACTTAAGGCAAGTCATTTCCGGTCCTCCTCTGGACATCACAAGGCAACTGCTCACCTGAGCTGCCTTCCTGTTCATTGATGTGGCCTTGTCGTGGGCCTTGAGCTGCACTGCAAACAAAGGCCTCCCTGTGGAGGCTTCTGCCAGCCGGGATTCATTTTGATATTGTTTCCCTCAGACAGCTTAATTCAATAGGAGAAACAATGCTTATTTGGTTGTTTTGTTTATCAAAATGAATTGGAGAGGTTTGGAAAGTATTAAGACGTATCTGAATTCAAATTTATCGAAGCTAGCTGCACATATTAGATATTTTATCTACGAATTAGTTTTAAAACATTGGAATGCTCAGTACCACGAAACTAATGTACTCAGATAAACTATTGTGAATAAAAATAGAAAAGGTACAATCCCCAGTTCCACAAAAAAAAAAAAAAAAAAAAAAAAATCTTTAGGGCCAGGGAGATGGCTCAGTGGAGTAAGTGCTTCCCTGGTAAGTGCAAGGGCCTGAGTTCAATCCCCGGTTCTGCCAAAAAAAGTAAAAAAATAAAAAAAAATAAATATTTCTCTTTAGCAATAAAATGTGTTTATTATATTAAAATTTTTAAAATTAAAAATAATTTTATGAAATAGGTGCATTTTATTGACAAAATAAACTAGCCAGTAAACTAAACAAGGCATAAAACAGACAACTTAAACTTCAATATTTCTATCATATTTAGAGACTCAAAAATCAAGATAAAATGTTCTGTTCTCTCACAAATGATATGCTTAGAACAAATGAGTAAAATCTCAAAAGGAAATATTCAGTTTTTAAACTGCATAAGCAGTTCCTGCTATTATAAGATAGATTATCACTTCAATAGGAACTGATGTGCTGAGACTTCCAGTATAAGTCATTTGGGGAAGTGTTCTGTAAAACCTCACCAGCCTCCTGAAATTCACTGTGGTTGGTACTGCAGAGCCACATTTTTAATGCTCCTGGGCCATCCGTGGCATGTTGCCAAGGGAGAATTCGTTTGTATCACACTGATTTTGACTGGAAGTTTGGAGACATTAGCAAAGGCTGGATTATACAGTGAAACTGAAGTCTCTGTAGACTGACACGCAGGATAACTGAACACGTGCTTTGTGCATGTACCAACTTCCCAGGATGAATATATTTATTGTGCATTGCAAACATGCACTAATAGTCTTTTAATGGGGGCAATGAGAGATGCTTGTTTTGGGTGGGAATTGAAGTTAGGTCTGAACCTTGGAAACAGGTCTTATGGAGGATGATGAGTAAGTAGGCTGTTGGCAAAGTGTCGGACTGACAGTCTCTAATCTATGCTCCACCAGCTAGGGTTGGAGGTTTTGGTGGACGGTGCAGTGTTGAGAAGGCCTGGAGCAACTTCAGGCACTTGGATGTGGGAAAGCTAGGATGCAGCAAGCAGAAATCTAGAGTATGGGAAAACCAGAACCTTAGGAAGAAAGTGACATCACTGAAAGGAATGTGCTAGAATCACAGTGGTGCAAGAATGAAGCTACCAAGGGCTTTGGTCCTGGTCAGGACTCTCACATTTGCACTAGAATGCAAGGGAAAGGACGGGGAAAACAGTTAACCCAAGACTGTTATAGGATTCCTATGCTATGAAGGGGTTAGGTTATTTCTTACTGTGATCCAACATAACATCACTGATGTAAATAATAGCAACTTAAACTTATCTAGGTCTTTCCCTATTCTAAGCGTTGCTTCATATGTGTTATTTTACTGTAAGCCTGTGCAGTGGTATTATGGTTTGTGTCTAAATGTCTCTCCAAGTCCTCATGCGGGCATAGGTGGGGCTTTTCCAGAGGTGGCTGGATCTAGAGTGTGTGATTGATTCATGGTGCAATGCTAGGATTAAGGGTGCTGAGATTAGACCTAGTAGTTACTAAATCAGCCTGCTGATTGGTTTGGCACCACCCTAATCCTGGAGGCTGCAGACAGTATGAGACAGAAAGAAGATTGTCTTCCCCTTCCTTGCTTGTTTTTGCTGTCTTCTGCTTATCATAAACAGAATACTCTTTCATTCTGTTAACCCAGCCTTCCTTAGAATCAGCTGGTTATAGACTGGGACCTCTGCACACTATGAGCTAAATAAACCATTTCCCCTTTAACTTTATGTATTGGGAATTTTTTCTTAGCAATAAGAGAAAAGTAATTAAAACAGGCAGGTTCTACTTGTATTTTATAGAAAAGCAAACCAAGAGTAAGTAACTGCCCATGCCCAGATAGATAGTAGTTCAAGTTCTAACCTGGCTGTCTCTGTGTGTGTGTTACAGAGTCTACAGGTACAGTGTATAGGCTATGATGGTCGTGCTCATCATACCAATGTTAGCCACTGTCCCAGGTATTTGAGGGTGTCTTACTCTGAGATGGACATTGGTATTAAAGCATTTATTGGAGGAGTGCTCTTGAGAGCCACTCTTGTGGGGGAAGAAGCAGGACTGGGTAGAAAGGATGTCAGCCAATGGCTCGAGGGAACTGTTTGTCTGCAACGGCCAGGGATGTCTCTGTAGAGATATGATTTTGAGTAAGGTGGCTGACTAGGGACTGAGATTTTTCAATGAGAATCTGACCTGGACAGTGCAGTATGGCTTCATTTACAAATACACTATTTTTTTTTTCTGAAAAATACCTGAAATATATTATCTGCTACCCTTGCTCCTTATTAGCATAAATCTATATCCAAGTTTGCTCAGTATAGTTCTGGTTTATGTTTTTATTCTGATACTAATTATTAATAATTTGCCTTTCAAAAGCATAGTTGAGCTGGGCATGGTGGTGCACACCTGTGATCCCAAAACTAAGGAGGCTGAAGCAAGAGGATTGCTCTGAGTTTAAGACCAGCCTGGACTAGTTAATGTGAGTTCAAGTTCAGCCTGAACTGTACAGCAACATTCTATCTCAAAAAAGACACACACACACACACACACACACACACACACACACACACTGGCATAGTTGGGCATAAATTATTCTGCCTTCCTTGTAATTTCTTTTTTAAAATGAATTTAAGACAGAGTCTATAGGCTGTATAGGGTCTCATTACATAGATTGGACTCATAGTGATTCTTTAGTTTACAGCCTCACAAATTCCGGAGTTACGGATGCGAGCCACCATGCCCAGGCCAAGTGGCCATCTCAGCACTCCCCAGGCTTGGGGCCAGCTCAGCACAGCAGGGATTGAACCTCAGCTGCTGCACTGTGCTGAAGCAGGCACTTTAGTCCACTGAGCTATTTGGCAGGGCTATAATTTTCTGTTCCATAGTGCTTCTCTACTAGTAATTTTTATGTATTTTTTAAAAATTAATATTGAGAAAGAAATAGCAGTGAGACAGTTTCAAAACAAGTTAGACAGCTACAATAACTAATAATACATTGCATATTGTTGTCTTCATAGTTGTTATTCATAGTACAAGATGCGGACAGGATAGGTTGTCTAAACACTATTAGGACAAATCTTTCTTCTCACTGAACTAAGAGAAAGTAGGTATATATTTAACCTAACTAATTTGTGTGTATATATATACATATATATACTTCACTACAAAATTTTCCTTCATTTATATCTTCCTTTCTGTTTAGTTTTGTCAGATATGGGTATTCCACTGCCATCAAATATTATAGGTGTGTGAATTCATCAAAATAATCAATAAAGTAGTGTAGACCATAATAGTAGTAATTTTTATGTATTTGGTTTCTGTAAATAATTTATTTCATGCCAGTAATGGTGTGATTTTGCTTATAAGATCTTACAAATAATGACTCTGAATGAAAATGCATGGCAGTTCCCAATTAAAGGATGCATACTGGCTGAATGGATTAAAAATACTAGACACAGTGATACTCTGACTGCGAGCAACTTGCTTCATCAGGAATGATGCTCTTAGATGGTTGGGAGTGTAGGTCAGAGGTGGAGGGTGTGCTTATCATGTGTACAGCTCTGTGTTTAATCCACAGTATATAAAAAAAGAAAGAAAGACACACATACACTTAAAGTGAATGGATGTAAAAATACACCATGCCAAAAGAAATCAAAAGCCAGCAGGAGTAACTGTATGTGTATCATATAAAATAGACAATATATCAAAGACTTTAAAGAGCCAAAGAAGTTGCTATATAATGATCAAAGGATGAACTCAAGAAGAGAGCATAGTAACTGTGAATATACTAGCACTAACACCAGAACATCCCGGTAGTATAAAGCAAACATAAGAGATAGAATTAAATAGCTGCTGGAAACTGCAACTCCTCTCACTGGTGGGTAGATCATCCACACAAAAATCAACAAGGAAACATTAGAATGAAACAGTATTATGGGCCAAATTGACCTAGCACATTTGCCCAGATTTTGGGCATTGTCCCGGAAGCTGCAGAAGAAAAATTGCATGCCATGATCAAATGGAATTTATCCTAGAGATGCAAGAATGTTTCATTGTAGGGAAATTGATAAATACAATATGGGACATGAACAGATTATCTAAATAGACACAGAAGCATTCAATAGAATTCACTATCCCTTCATGATGAAAACTCTGAACAAATTTGATATGGGAAGAGTACAACTCTACAGAGTAGGGGCTATATATAGTAAGCCCTCGTCTACTTTATACTGAATAGGAAAAAGCTGAAATTATTATCTCTAAGGCCAAAATAAGACAAGCATGCTCCCTTTCATCACCCTTGTTCAGTACACTATTGGAAATTGTAGCTAGAGGAATAAAACAAAAGATCAACTGAATAGGAAAAAGTTCAAATTTTCTCTGTTTTTAGACAGTACATTTTAAGTATAAAATCTAACTACTCCACCAAAAAACCTATTAGAATTGATAAATAATTTTAGTAAGATGGTGGACTACAAAACACACTTACAGAGGGCTGGGGAGATAGCTCAGTAGAAAAGGTGCTTGCATGGCAAGGGCAAGATCCTGAGTTCAATCCCCAGTACCACCAAAAACCAAAATGAAAACAAAAACCTAATTTACAGAAATTAGTAGCATTTCCAGACACCAAAAACAAGATATCTGAGAAGGAAATGAAGGAAACAATTTCATTCAAAATACCTAGGAATCAATTTAACGAAGAAAGTAAAGGATCTTTACAAGATAACCTTGAAACACTGTTGAAAGAAATTGAAGGGAACACAAAAAATGAAAAGACAGCCTATGTTCATGGATTTGAAGAAACCATATTTTAAAATATCTAGTATATGTGCATATTACATATATATGGAAATTAAAAGTTGATCGCAAAGAAGTAGAGAATAGAATAGTGGTTATCAGAGATAAGGAGGGTGGGTATGGGGAGAAAGTTATGTGTAGGGCAGGGGAAGGGAGAGGGTGATATTATGGTGTACATGGAGAATGATCCCCAAACTCTAGTGCACTCAGAGCTTAGGAAGGTGATTAGTTCCTAGAGGAGCTACAGCTGCATGTGCTGCCAGGAGGTGTTTTAAGAGGGAGGTCCCTGGCATGGGGCATGGAAGGTGTAACTTCCTCCCCAGCTAATGTTTTTACTTCCTGCTTTCCAGAGGCCGTGACCTGAGCCACTTCTCTCCACCAGACCCTCATACCGTGGCTTCCTGCCCTGGAGCCAGATGACTATGCCAGAAAACATCAGCCAAATAAGCACCTCCCCTGTCTTAGTTGCTTTTTCTTCTTGCCAAGACAAAATGCCTAACAAATGAAAAGAGGTTTGTATTGGCTCACAGTTTGTAGAGGTTTTAGTTCACAGGTGGGTGGCACGGAGGCAGGGTAGCATAGCAGAGGGGCATCACAGAGAGAAGATAGTGCAGGGCATGGCAAAGGGAGCAAGGCAGTAAGCAATGAAGCAGCAGCAGCTGCAGCCGCCTCTCCTGTTCATCCTGCCAGGCGGTGCCACCCACGCCCGGGGCCGGCCTTGCCGTTATCTACACCAGAACCGTGCCGAGCTGGTCTGTGGACTAATCTAGCATTCACACACTCTTACTGCCAGCATCACCACTCAATCCCAGCATCACATTACCTTAGCTTCAGCCTCCTCCGAAGAGCTCATCTATGTTCACATGAGGCTTAAGAGGAACATCTAGCCACAGCCACAAGATTCTCTTGTAAATTATGCATATTGGATCCTGTGTCCCTGTGACTAGGAAAGTGACCAAAATAGGTAATTAATAGTTATGGAGTGTAGATGAATGGAATGAGTAACTTCTAATGCTCTGATATACAATAGGGTAGCGATAGTTGGCAACAATTAACAGAATATTTCAAGATAGATAATAGGGATAACTTTGGGTACTCCCTGTAGAAAGTAATATTTGAGGTGATAGATATGAATTTGAAGTGATAGCTATAATAGAACACAATTATTCTGATCTGATCACTATACATTGTATATATGTATTAAAATTTCACACTGTATTCAATAGATGCATGCAATTTCTTGTATGAACTAAAACTAAAGGTTTTTTTTTAAAAACAGAAAATATTGGAATAGGTATGGTGGTGTATGCCTCAAATGCCAACTGTTTGAGAGGCTGTGGTGGGATTACAAGTTTGAGTCCAGCCTGGATGACTTACTAAAATCCTGTCCTAAAACAAAAAATAAAGAAGTTGCAGCTGTAGCTCACTGTTAGTATGCTCCTTTGGTTCAAACCCCAGTACTGCATAGAGGATTATGTCAATTGCTTATAATACTTAATGATTATCACATTTGCAGTGAACTCTCGTAAACCTGGATTTGAAATCTGTTTTTTAATGATAGGACTTTAAATATGACACTTGAACTTGGGTTCACTTCCTTTTCTTAAAATAGAAGCAATATAATCAGTCATTTGCTACAGACTGAGGGTGTTCAATGATCCTCACATCGTATATTGAGATACTAACTGCCTAACTGGAAACATGACCAGGTAATTTGGAGGCAGGGTCTTTAAAGAGACAATTACCGTGACGCTAACAGCTAAGTAGCTGTTAACCTACTGTGGCTAGTGTCCTTATAAAAAGAAGAAATTTGGACACAACGTGGGTATGAGAAGGATGAGGGGAAGAAAGCAGAAGATGGAGGTCTATAAGCCTGACAGTCCCTAGCAAGGGCTTCCTTCCTTTCCCTGGGGAAAACCAACGTCTACTGCACCCTGATATTATACACTTGTAGCAGCCAGAACTGTGAGAGAGCACATTCTTGTTGCTTCAGTGAACAGAAAGCTACCCTGTGGTACTTTGGTATGGCATCCTAATCTGTGGGCTGACATTCGGCTAATAATCTCTAGGATGTACTAGTAGTTATGAGCTACGTCTGTAGAGATAAGTCAGTACATAGCACAGGGGTGATAACATTTTGAGTTAACTTCCCTTGGTAATCCCTAACATGCAGAGCCTGGAATAATGCCTACTGGAATAGGTCCTCAAAATATATTAAGAGCATTGATAATTTAATTAGTATTTTCTTGGGTTAAGTTGATGGCTATAAACTTAGGGCAAGAAATATATCCTTTCCCAAAGGAGTATTTAAGGAAACTAAATTCGTAGGATATAGTAGGTTAGAATTCCTAGGAATGAGTTGAGAAAAGATGGGGACGTTTGATAAACTATATTTGGACTGTATATTTGCTTTCTTTTAAATGAATGTAGTCACTGATATTAGAGGAAAGAATGTCTATAAATTTCAACCCTATCCCCACTTTTATGTATCAAAAGAATATTGATTCAATAAGAGAATTCGATCTCTAAGGGATAGATCTTATTTTTTTTTTATGAGAATGCAAGGAGCCCAAAATGGTCAAAATGGGGATAACTTGGTTTAAGTTACATTTCAGGTAGGACTAGATATTTCTGAAAAATTTCCCCAGCTGTACCTGCAGGTAGCCACGTGGAGCTTATCAAGTGTCCGTCCATTAGGGTTTCTAAGCGCATTGTGGATGTTAAGTAAAAATGATAGCATTTTTGTAAATGCATGTATTTTGTGCATATAAACATTAAAATTATGTAACTGAATGTGATACCTTGCAATTGTGGTTGTAAACATATTTCTATTTCCAGTGTGGTCAAGGACATAAGAGCATCCTGATCTTACATCTGAAATGGCAATGACTATGCCAACTGACTTTTCTCCAGAGCTATTACATATGAATGGTTCCAAAGGTGCTACAATCATCGTTCTGCCATTACAGAACATTGTGGATTCTGAAGTCTATAAATTGAACTGAGAAAAACACATTTTCCTAACTTCTGAACCATTTTACTTCTTTTTCTATTGGAGAGAGAAAAGAATTAAGCTACATGGCACAATATATATATATATATATATATATATATATATATATATATATATATATACATACATTGGGCTATAGAAACATTGGTATGAAGAGAAGTAATTACTTCTGTAGACACAAATCTGGAGCTGAGTTTTACAAGAGAAAGAAACATTCACCAAGTCCTAGGCTGGTTCCATTCACTCCCCTTTTTGGACACATTTTTGTCTTTTGAGAGAATTCCAATTTTCTCTGTTTTCAAGTAGAGCATACATGAAATAAGTTTTCAGGTAAGGTCTACTCCTGTTCAGTGTCTTTCCTTGGTTTGCAATAACACTTACTGATTTATATCTGGGGGGCCCTCAAAGATTCATGCAATCCTAGACAGGGGTTTGGAAGGTGACTTACGATTTGGAAGTGGGGTCTGGTCAGAAGGGGAGGCTCTCTGGGGGCACAGCTTAGGTTTATCTCTCTCCCCAGAGCTTCCCTTGCCCTCTGCTTCTGTCCACCCCACCTTTCCCACTGCCATCCTATTTTACCCACTATGGGCTGAAAAATGGGAGCCCATTTTTACTTAACAAAGTTTTCCCTTAAGTTGTGGGATATATATCCCACTATTATATATATGTATAATATTTATATTATATCTTATTGTATTCATATTATATATTATTATATATATTATATATAATTATATATATAATATAATGAAGAATGTGACTAAGATACCTACTGAGAAAAGTAATTGTTCATAAACTTTCCAGTTTTTCAAGGAAGACACAGTTTAAATGTTAACTCTTCATTAGAATGGGAAGACTTACTACATGTTCCCCAGCGGCTGTGGTTCTGTGGAAGGGAATGCCCACTCCTACCCATCAAGTTCACACAGTCCACTTCACAGAATTTCATGTGATCGGTGGCACTGACCCAAATCTACCTAGTTCCCTTTCTTACAGAAGTCATGTTAAGTTTCCCCAGAGGCTCATTTCTCTCTGTCTGCCTTCTAAACATTTAATGAAATCACGGTTCTATGTCTGTCACCTTATAGGAGTATATTGTAGAAAATTATAGAAAATTAAACTTGATTTATTAGTACTTTTGAGTTCAATAGAATTATATTAAAACTTTGTCTTCACTGACTACTATGTCAGAGGTTGTAGATTCTAGCTTTTAATGCAATCATCAAATACTTTTTCTCTTACTGGGTTGTAATTAGTTGGTATGCTTCAGATCAAGAAGATAAGAAGGCTTATTAAGGTCAATTTGCTTATATCTCAAAAGGTAATTAATATATATATATATATATATATATATATATATATATATATATATAATATGCATGATATTTATTTGAGCAGCTGGATTATACACATACTGAATTGAAACACTGTGAATATTGTATATATATTTTCCAAGTATTCACGACAGGGGCAGGATAAATGTACCTACTTCTAACAGCTGTGTGTGTGTGTGTGTGTGTGTGTGTGTGTGTGTGTGTTTTCTTGTTTGCAGATGGAATGAGGAATGAAATTCCTTAAATGTATGGATCTAATTTTGAGAGATAATTACAAGGATTCATTGTATTTAAATACTTGAACTTTTTTTAAAGTACAAAAAAGTGGTAATTCTTTTCAACTACGTTTTTAAATTCTTTTTCTTTTATGTATTTGGTGAAGGTTCCATAGGGCCTCACTACACAGATTGGACTTGTAGTGATCCTCCTGTTTCCAACCTCCCAAGTGCTGGGGTTACAGGCATACACCACCATGCTTAGTCTCAATGGCTGTCCCAGCATGCCCTGGGGGTGGGGCCAGCACGGCATGCCAGGGGTCAAAGGCCAGCCCCTGTGTCTGCCTCAGCGGGTGCTTTAATCTGCTGAGCTGTCTGGCCAGTCCTTACATTTTAAAATTCTAACTCTTAAAGCCATATAGCTAAAGCACAGTGAACTGTAGCATTTGAACAGGATCCATTTCTTAACATCCTCACTGTAAGTGCATGTGAAATAAAAACTTAGCTGTTAACAGCTATACAATGGATAAAAACAACTTGATTCTTCACTGAAGCTGAATTCTCTAACACTTAGCTCTGATTTTTCTATTTAAGTTTCAACTGCTGTTAAAAGGCATAGACATTCGTGGGTTATCGTGTGATGCTTTGAAGCGTGTATAAGCATAATGTTCACATCACAGTAAACATCTCTTTCCTCAAACATTTATTTTTTGTGGTTAAAACATTCAAAATTCTTTCTTCTGACTTTTTGAAACATACGGTACATTATCATTGTCTATGACAATAGACAGCACCTGAGAAGAAATTATTTCTCCCATCTGTCACTTAGTAACCTATTGTCATCCTTTTCCTATCTGACCTTCTCTCTTCCCTCTTCAGTCTCTGGTGACTACTATTCTACCTCCAACTGCTATATGAAATCTTAGTTTACACGGCCACATACTCAGTTTTCTAAGAACTGATAGAAGACTGGCTAAAATAAATTATAACATATTATTGCAATGGAATGCTGGTAGCTTATGGATTCATATCTGCAGTATGAGAGCAAAAGACAGACTAACATGTAGTTTATAATGCTCTTGGTTTAAATTAGGTTTTAAAAACTTCTTTATGACATTTATCTTTGTGTACACTCACATTTCTGTTTGAGAAGCACATTTAGCAATCTCTAACAAAGAGTAGGCTGTTCATGGGGAACATTTCAGTTTTAATGGTGCATTCCTGTGTGATATTTGAGTTTTTATTTATCTTACTGTTTTATGTCTATAATTTAACAAATAAATTTGAGTTTTTAGAAAGGTCAGCCAGTTTTCTCGGACTTTTCCTTCACCAATTTGTACTCCAGGGTAGGAAGTTTAAAGCAGAAACCCAAACCAGTTTATGCAAAAGAGAAAGATATTTTCTCGCTTTTAATCTTGCATTTCTGCTGTAGTCTGGCTTTGTTCCAACTCTGACACCGTTGTGAAGGAAACAGCTGCTGCGGCGTGAAGAGCACAGCCTCAGAGCTGTAGCACAGACACGAAGGGCTCCTCTCTCCAGGCATGTGAGGGGCTCAGACTGCCTGCTGTGTGACTCTTGCCAAGGTACAGCCCAGTCCATGATGAAAGGAGGGGTGTAAGCAACGTGTGCAAAATGCTTGGCGTGTTACTGTGGCAAAAGAAACAGGAACGGAGAGAAAAAGGATGGGCTCCTTCCTTTTGTAGTGGAAAGGTAATGGGCATGACTTGCACACACATACACACACAGACACACACACACAGACACACACACACACACATGCACGCACATGCATGTGCACCCACATACACACCACACAGTTGGTAAGATACACTTTGACTGATAAATTATACTTTAATTTAAATGAATTACAGGGGTGGCCTGATAGCTTAGTGGACTAAAACTCTTACTTAGGTAGAGCCCAGTGGCCCGGGTTAGATCTCTAGTGTGCGGTGCTGGCCCCGCCCCTGGGGCACTCTGAGGCAGGGACGGAGATTGGGCGTGGTGGCGCGCACCTGTAATCCCAGCGCTTGGGAGGCTGAAAGGTGAATCCCTGCGAATCTGATCTATGTAGTGAGATCCTGTATGTGCTGTAGACCCTGTCCTAAATACAGGAAAAAAAAAAGTACCATAAAGTAATCATGTTATAGATGGTTATTAGGTGTGTCCAAAATACACGATAAATATTTACATTCAAATATTTCTTACAGTAAAAGACTCATTCCTATTAACTTCCTTCCGCCCCCTTCAAATGCACTTATCCCACTATTCTTGTCGCTTTTGGAAGCAAATTTTTTTTTTTTTTTTTTTTTTTTTTTTTTGGCGGAACCAGGGATTGAACTCAACTCAGACCCCTGCACTTGCCAAGCAAGTGCTTATTTTTCGGAGCTGTCTCCCCTGCCCCTTCTGGAGCAATTCTGAAAAATACTCACAGAAAGTTCTCTTTTATGAGTGTCTTTGTGGGGTGTGACAAATACACAGTAAGTGTTGCCGCCAAGTGCCACCGGATAGAGAGGCAGGCTCATAAAAGTCTTGCCTTGTGTCCTCATTTGTCATATTTATTAGATCCAGCACTGTGCTCTTCCGTCTTTTCCCCGAAGTCAAATGACCACAAACAGCGAATGCTCTGTATTGATTCAGGAAAGCTGGCCACCCACACAGTTCAACTAAACACCCTCGTGAAAAATCACTTCTGAAACTGCTTCATAAGATGGCAAAACAATGGGATATGGATGTTTGTAGGTAGGTGGGTATTCTGAGGGAGGTTAATGATAAGGTGTGTTTTTCTGTAGTAAAAACATAACTCTTCAGTGTAATTTTCAATTGTTCTTAATATACCATGTTTCTTTTTTGTAGAAGAGAATAAGCCAATGTCACTTGCCTGTAAAAGCTCTGCATGTTTGGAGTTAAGACCACTGGTGGAGGTTTCATGTGAGATAAGTAAAGACAGTGAGTACAGCTGGGGAGAGATTTGGGTGGTAGAGAGGAAGTCAAGCTCCAGTGATGGGGGCAGAGAAGAGGAAATAGTACATGTTACATTGCTCCAATGTCTGGTAATTAGTTTAAAGATAGTGCAATAAAATATGAGTACCCAGCTAGAAGTGAGCCAAGTAGCAAAGTCAGTAAGAGATATTTTTCACTTTCTGCTTTGCGTTTTATTCACTCCGCTTATGTTGAAATAGCACATCTTTTATTATTGCTCTTTAAACTAAGAGGGCAAGAGTAAAGAAACTGAAACCTAGGGACACCTGGGCAGGGACACAAAATATCAGCGTGTGGACAAGAACAGGGCTTTTAGTTTTGGGTTTGGCTTCTGCAAAGAACATTTTCTATTTCGTGTACTTGATGGTCTGATCAAAATGTGCTTTGAAGAACAATGCTCAGAAAATTGTGATGTCCCCTAAGGACAAGAGAGATTGAGTTAATGGAGACACCATGTCCTGGTGCTGGGGGCTGAGCGTAGAATGAAGTGCTAAGAGAGAATGACAAGGATGGAGGGTCAGCTGTTACATTTGAAAAATATGTTCCACTATAAGAGACATCATCATCCTGAATAGAACAAACATGTTTTGAAAACCTACTGTCTGGTGTAAATAATGTTTCTAGAAGGAATGTGAATTGCCCTTTGTTTGCACAGAAGAAATCACTTAAGGGTAAATAAGCTGTCAGTGTCTATTTCCTAACATAGTTTAGCAAAGACCTGGACCATGTAAGTGATGGTCAATTCATAGCTAAGTATATCTTGACCCAACAGATAAGCAACATCACTGGACAACATCCTAATATACATCCTAATATACAGTGTGTCTGAGGACTTTCTAACCTCAGCTCTAGCATCTCCCTTGAAAACATATTCAGTGTTGACAAATTCTTTACAGCTTATTCATTAAGAAATGAAAGGTCCAGGCATGTTGACACCTGGTTATAATCCCCACTATTCTGGAGGCCAAGGCAGTAGGATGGAAAATTTTGAGCCTATGGTGGACAACTTAGTGACTTGGTAAAAATCCTGTCTCAAAATTTAAAAATAGAAGAGGAGCTGGGGGTGTAATTCAGTGTGAAAGCCTTGAGTTCAACCCAAGTACTGAGAAAAAAAAATCCCCCAAATAAATTTTGTCCTCTTATTATTAAATATCTTCCTTAAAGTAGGAACTTCAGTATGAAATGCTACAGTGAGTTCGAAGCAGGGGTCAGAGAGCCCCATCTGAGGAAGATCCAGAGGAGGCTGGTGGCACTGCTGCATGGTTTGCCCTGAGCTGGGTTGATGTGGCGTGAACCTGGCAGGAGGCAGGCAGTTACTGAGGACCAGCTGCTGTGCCCATTACTTTAGCACCAAAGCTCTGTGCTGCAGTGAACCTGAGGTTACAAAAGGCGAACTTCAGGGGTAAACAGGGTTCCCTCTCGCTCCTTCCTGGTAGGTGTGAGGAGGGACATGTGGATTTGGAAGAAGTGGAGTAGGGTGGGGTGGGAAAGCAGGAGGAAGGAGGAGAAGATGGAGGAAGTGTGGTTGGAGGGACAGTGTCAATGGCTGCCTCTTGAGTTGGGTTTGGCCATGAGATCCAGCTGGCAGAAACCTTGGGAAGAGTTTCTCAGAGGATTATGCTGAGTAAAATCATCCAGGCACAGAAGGACACAAGCCCCATGATCTTATGCATGAGACTCATAGAAACAGTGTGGAATGGTGGCTACCAGGCCAAAGGGCACAAAGTATTTAACCTAGATAGGGGCAGAAGCTTAAGAGAACTGTAACAACATTTTGTCTATAGCTAATGATTGTGTATTGTATTCACGACACGTACCTGAAGAGTAGATTTTAAGTGTTCTCAGTACACACAAAATCTAAGGTGTTTCATAGTTAAGTGGCTTGATTTACCTTTCTACAATGTGTACCTGTGTCAGATCATATCGCACAGAGTAAATAGATACAATTTTTATTTGTCAATTACATAAGGAAAGAATCAGAAAAATAAAGTGTATATTGGAAGTAAAGTAGACAAACAACAGTCTATGAATTTGATCAGCCTACTAGTAAAGCCAGGGCAGAGTGGAGACCAGTCCTCTAGCTCAAGACTCCTGACTGCTACAAAGTCCAGACCTGTGATACAAGCCTGAGGTACTGCAAGGGAGCTGCGCGGGCCCTCCAAGCTTCTGTGTTGCGGGGCTCTTGACCCCCTCTGTGCTGGTCCTGTGAAGTCCACTCTGACTGAGGCCAAGGCAAAAGAGCAAAAGAAAAGAGTCAAAATACTTTACAAAAATTAAGTGACTAAAAACAGTGACTGAAAGAACCAATGGTCATTTAAGCAGAGAAAAGTATTTTGGGAAACTTGCAGTGTTACAGAGATCTGCTAAGTTTCTCCTTGGCTGTTAGGACAGTATATTAGTAAAAGACATCTAAGTAGATGGACAGATCATGTTTCGGAAGTTTTTATCTCAGTACAAGGTAATATTCATTCTCTGGTTCAGAAGTGCATGTCTATTAATAGTTGTCATCCTGCTTGATGTATATAACTGACTTAGTCATGTGGAATTTTACAAGTGATGCACTGAAATGAAAGCATTCTGTGGGGAAAAAAATCTTTAGATTATAAACTCTTCAAATAATGACTTAAAATGAAGGGCTATTCTGGACAATAGAACTTAAGAGTGTAAAATTTAAAACTCTCATCTCTGAGTTGAAAAGTACATTGACTTAAAAGACAGACAGTGCTCTTATCATACCCATTATCACTGCTGCTTATTTTTTACAATTCACTCATTTCTGACTTTGTAAAAACAAAATATTAATAAGGGAGTATTTATTTCTACACTTTTTTCATTTTAGCCTTTAAGAGACTGGTAATTTTCTGCATTTAAAAACTAATTTTATAGTTGTCTTACTTGGCTGCATAGAATGCTAGCAATTAGATATAGTTATGAATACTACCATCTGTTCAAGGTGAATGTAGAGAAAGGTAACTCAATTGTGGCAAAGATATTGGGTATTTCAATATCTTGAAAGCTGTTTATTTTTATTTGTGCTAGATAGAAATGTGAAATAGTCAACATTCTCATCGGATAACTTGTTGAAAGGTACGTTGACTTTTAAAAGACATGCAGGATACTTATCACACCCTTATGCCTGTTGCTTACTTTGTACAATTCATTCATTTATGACTTTGTCAAACCAAAAATATTAATAAGGAGTATTTCTACTTTCTACACTTTTCTCATTTTAGTCTTTGAGAAACTAGTAATTGTCAGACATTCCAAATTTAAAAACTAATTTTATAGTTATCTTACCTGGCTGTATATCGTGATGGTTAATTTTGGTTGTCATCTTGATTGGGTTGAGGGGCCCCTGGGTGCGTCTGATGCTGTTGCCAGAGATCAGGCTGGTGTCGTCTGGCCGGAAATGTGAGCAGCACCATTCAGGAAAGAAACTCTGAGGTGAGCACACTCAGCTCTTATATGCATGTTACAAAAAGTCTAACAGCTTTAACTAAAACATTAAAGTAGAAGTTGCAATATGTGCTTTTTAAACAGCCCTAAAGGATATCTCATTGAAGATTCACTACTTAGATATTAAGCTCCTCCCTAGGATATGTGCTATTTCTTTAATTCTTTTGATTAACAAATTTTTATTAGCTTTGTGGTAAGTTTGAAGGACACAAAGGAAGTAGTCACTATTTTGGTTAATCTTGTAGGCTATTGAGGGATGATAAAGGTGCGTTAAGAGCAATTGATCCCCATTTTTTTTTTTGGTCCTGAGGAATGAAATCAGGACCCTGTGTTTGCTAAGCAGGTGCTTAAGCCACGGAGTGATCTCCCCTGCCCCACCCTGCTGTTTGTGGATTCTCCCCTGCCCCACCCTGCTGTTTGTGGATTCTGTATGTTTAAATTCCCTTGTTTGGTTCTATGACCTTTTTTTCAGATGTAGAGTGGAAACATTTGAGGTTTCTCAAGTACACATTTTCAAATAACGTGGGCAATGATTTGGAGGCCTGGTTGAAGTGCTATCACGAAAACAGGTTTTTTTCTTTTGTAATCCATCCAACACCATGCTTTTCAATTCTTCTGCTCTTATCTGCATGAGTTGTAGTGGGAATAACCAAAATGACTCAAATGTCAATTCAGTACAAAATTGCTGCAAAACAGAAAAATACCAACCAACCAACCAAATAAATAAAACCACTCCCCCACAAAAAAACCTCAAGAAAAATAAAGCACATTGAATGACGTGGTGTAGCAAAGGAGCACTGAAGCCAACTGAAAGTGTGCCCGGTGCCCTAAGTTGGAGTAATTAGGCCAATGAAATCAATCAATCAATCAATTAATCAGTATTGGATTATAAACCAAAATTGAAACAGAGGTAATAAATTTTTGCACAATAATGCTCCTGTATTAAATGTTACTTAATTGTTCACTTTAAAATGGTTAATTTTATGATATGTAAAATTCATTTTAACAATAAAACAAAAATAATAAAAAAAGAGGCAACCAGAAGCAGGATTCATAGTAATCCATAAAGAACAAAATACTAGTAAAGTTAACACAGTAGCAAAGCTTTTCTCTATGTTCTTCCATACCAGTTACTGTTTTCTTGGATTTTTAGAAATCTGTTTAGGATGGGAAATAATGGCTTTACACAGAGAAGCAAGGAGAGGACAGAGCATTGATACTCAGTGGTGTGCTCTTTGTAGCGCGTCCTTACCATCAAGTGAAGTGTGTGGGTCACATCAAAGTGTCACCAGTTTCTACACCTTTACTGAGTTCTGGTAACAAAAGGGCATTAAAAAGCCAATAGGAAGTTCTTTGCGCATGGATGGGGATTTTTAAATGTATGGTTGAGGAGACCCCAACTGTATCTTCAGTTATGTTTTTGTAGCTTGGGCAGGTCTGAAAAATAAGTAAAGTTCCAGATTTAACAAATTCCAATTAAATTTTATTTGCAGATAAGCCAGGAGCTTTTAAAATTATTTAGTATAATTACAACCCAGTTATCATAAGGGAGCATATTTATGTTGGAAATTATTCTCTATCTGAAATTCAGATTCTGCTTGGCACTGTAATAAACAAGCCTCTTATTAATCTACTGCCTAGAGAGGAGACTTCGCTGCCAGCATTCCTAGAGCTACCTGGGCAGAAGACCGTGGCTGTTATATTTCCTATATAACTTTCCAACTAAATGACTCCATTTTTCATATGATTCCTTACAGTTTTGTTTTATTCTCTTCAAAGAATATACTTCTAATCTTCTGCTTGTATGGAAAGACTATTATGCAACCTAACTTTTTAAAATCAACTTTGAGATTTTGTTTGTAGTTTTAGTTGTGTGTTTCTACCATCCCCTATTTTCTCTTCCTGCCTGCTTCTAGATGCGCCTGTTGTCACCTCTTCCCAAGAGTTTGGTTATCCATGACAGCACCTACTTTTCTTCTTAGATTTTTTTTTTCCTTTTAAGGATTCAGGTTGGGGCCGGGGAGATGGCTCAGTGGAATAAGCGCTTCC
>PVKA01027220.1:0-30747 GCA_004027165.1 Ctenomys sociabilis
AGGGGGACCAAAACTATAGTCAGCCAATGGAATTATAAGCACCATTGCTCAGGTAAAATTCATTATGCCCAAATGGGGAAGGGAGTCACGTAGCAAGGGGGCATGAATGTAAAACAGGACTTTATCTGATAGTCATCAGATAATGATTTTCCCTGGCTTTCACAGGATAAGGATCAACCCTGGATGCTAATCTTTAGGGAGGTAGGCATTTGCTTGATCTTTGGTCTTCAGGGCTGGCTCACAGCTGGAGCATCCGTCTCCCCCCCCCCCCAATGGTGAGGTACCTCATCTTCTGTTATCTCCTTCGAGGGCCTGGCCCTGTCTGACCGCCTCTGATATTTCTATATAATTTGGCTGCCTGCAGCACTACCAGGAAGTCAATCCAGCCCCTCACTTCTGCTAAACAAGCCCTCTGCTCTTGGGCTATGCCCTCGCCTGGCCTACCAGCCACGGTGCCTCTGCCAGGGCAGGCGCTCCCGCCCGCAGGCTGTGGTGAGTCTAGCTTCTCCCATTCCTTCTCCATGAGAAATCAGCAAGGCATCTGTCCCACTGAGCTCGAAAAAAATCCTCTACTGCTCTAGGAGATAAGATCTGCCGCGGGGTAAGAGTTAAAATAAGCTAACCAGAGGGCTCCAGATTGCTCGAATGAGCCCGTGCTGGAGCCAGAGGGGCAGCAGCCACCCGGCTACCCAGGCTGGGGCTCCGTTCATCTGAAAGGACAGAAGCCTGAATGAGTGGGAATAAGCCAGGGAAGCAAGAGAACGAAGAGCAGACGGACGACGGGGTTTGTACAGAAGGAGAAAAACGGAATTCTTAGACTGAGTTTTTTAAAGTGAGATAACAATACAATAATGTACATTTTAACAGATAACACTCTCTAGCTGAAAGACATTCAGGTCCTTTTCTTTCAGTTTGCTGTTAGAGAGGCAACAGAGAGCTGACTGCCGAAATGATAGAGATGAGAAGAATAGACACTGCCACAAATCTCAGGAAATGCTGTACCTCTCTCTGCACAGGTGCAGTTACGTTGTGAGACTCTAAACCCAAATACAGGCCAGCAAAATCAGTCCAGTAGCCTTCTTCTAGTCTGTTGAGATACACGAGAAACATTCATTGCTTCCCACTTGGAAATGAATTATCCAAGAGAATAATACTGCTGTTTTAAAGACTAGAGCCTCCAATTTTCAAAACTATTCATCGAATGAATGTGTACCTAAAAGAAATTGTTAAATGAGTGATGAATGAAATTGTGAAATAAAAGTATGAATGAAACTGCTTATTGAATGAATGTGTGAATGAAGCTACTTGTTGAATGAATAAAATGGAGTATGTGGTTGCACTTAGCAGTAGGTACTGAAGATAATTTCTTGATGATGTCGTAGACATCAGCTGCACCATAGTACCATCACAGGAGGACAGCACTGGGGACTCAAATGGCTCCACTTAGGTCATCCTCACCTGGAGAATCAGAAGTAATGGAGCAAGTCTAGATGCCCAGCAGGAAGCTGCGAGGGATGGCCTCTTAGAGACACCTGGTGAGAGCACGACTTCAGGGGCAAATGATCGTCCTTGGGCCTGTGGAATCCTCACCCCAACCTGAGCTTCATCTCCCCAGGATGCCCCCTTGTGTTCCTGTCTGTGACCAAATCCCCCTTCTTACAAAGACACCAGCTATGCTAGATTAGGGGCATGCTCATTCCCAGATGGTCTCATACTTATTAAGTATATCTACAAGGCTACTACTCCCACATAATGTCACATTCTGAGGTACTAGATTGCAGCAAGTGAATTTGAGGAAACACTATTAGAAGGAAGAAAAAACGTTTTCTCCCTTTGAATTTGGGAGCTCTCTGCTGGGGTCCCTTAACAAGACAGACGAACAAGAAGTAAACAATCCATGGACATATTTTTCAGACATTTATGAGGGAAAACTCATGGAAAGAATAACTCTCAAAGAGGTGAGGTAGATTTCTAAACTGACAAGAACAGTTTAGAAAAGTGACAAGACAAAGGAAAGAAATCTTGATTCCTAAGGGCAGCAAATTACAGAGTAGCAAATATATGGAAAACAACTTGCAGTCAAAGGCCAGTTACACCATTTCATGCAGATTCCTCTGCCTGGGTTGCCTCCACACTGACAAGGAAGCATGCTTATCACCCTTAGCCAAACTTGTCCTCCCTGGTAGAGAAGGGAGATAATGATATAGAATGAAACTCCCAACCTGAGAGATACCGGGGCCGAGTTTATGTTCTCTAAAACTGAAGAATGAATGTTAGACACAATGGAGGTTAAGAGCAGAATATTTATTGGGAAAGAAAGCTTCTGTCTGAGAGGGACAGAAGGGGGACCTGAGCAAGTTGCCCTGAAATCTGACTTTTCCAGGGAATTTTAGAATAAAACCACGCAGTGAGGTGGGTCTAAGATGGAAAACATGGGGACTCACTAGGTGAGCATGAGGTGGGACAAAACTATGGTCAACCAATAAGGTTACAAGCACCATTATTCAGGTAAAATTGATTAAATCCAAGGCCAAATGTCAAAGTGAGTCACAAAGCAAGTGGGCATGAATACAGAACAGGGTCTGTTCCTGTTGGGGGTTGGGCCAGTGACCCTCTCCATCTTCCAGATTATTGATACCTATTTAGAATATCAATCCCTGATCCCCTTCCCCTGGGAGATATGTGGATGCATCTGTTTACTCTTATGTCTTGAGGTCTGGCCCACTGCCAGGAGGGTCTGCCTCTTCCAAAGTTGCAAAGTCACCTGTCTTCCATATTGTCTCCTTGAGGACCTGGCCTGTCTGACTGCCTGTAATATTTCTATCTAATTCAGCTGCCTCCAACAGACAGGTTCACCTGGAGCCCCAGTCTCAGCACTAAGGTCCCTTCTTCCTTCATCCTGGCCTCTGTTATCTTTGATCTTTTCCCTCATGAAGTTCAACAAGCTTTCTCAGAAGCTTCTCTGAAGCGCCCTCCCAAAAAGGAACGCAGTGGCTATGGACACGCATGGACAAGGATTAACCACGAAAGAAGAGGATGGAAACCAAACACCAGCCCTGCTACCCAAAGAAACTTTGTCCTGGGCTTTTGTCTGAACTTTGGGTCCATTTCTTTCCCCTAAAAGTCATTTAGTCTCCTCTAAAAGACACTTACTACACCTCTAAAAGGTGCCCGCATACTTTTTTCTGTCCTAGCGTGGCAGGCAGCAGGTTAGATAGAAATATAAGCAGTCGGACAGGGCCAGGCCCTCAAGGAGACAAGATGGAAGGCAAGGTGACTTTACAACTGGGAAAAAACAGACACTCCCTCCTGTATGGACCACACCTCAAGACCAAGACAAAAGAGGAAACAAACATAGCTACATACTTCCCTAGGGAGGGGCTTCAGGGATTGATATTCTAAATAGGTATCAATCACCTTGAAAGACCCCAAATGAGTCACTAGCCCAACCCCCAACAGGAAGAGACCCTGTCCCTATTCATACCCACTTTTGCTACAGGACTCTTTCCCATTTGTTACTGATTTAATCAATTTTACCTGAACAACGATGCTTGTAATTCCATTGGCTGACCATAGTTTTGTCTCACCCCACATCCACGTAAGCCGGTTCCCATTCTCTCCACCTTAGCCTCATCACAGGGTTTTACACTATGAAAGTCCCTAGAAGAGACAGCTTCCCAGGGAACTACCCTCTCGGGCCCCTTCCTGTCCCTCTCCCGGACAGGAGCTTTATTCTGCTCATAACCTCCGTTTGTCCCTAAAATTCATTCTTCGGTTTTAGAGAACACAAACTCGGTCAGGTCAGGAGATTATTTTTCCCTGTATCATTTGGAGGTCACTCACCCGAGATCAGTTTTCCTCCCTGTGTCATTATACTCCCTGAGGAGTATATTGAAGCCTCAACCATCTGGCCCATCTTTGAACTGCGTATTTTATATGGCCCCCTGCACATTGTACATGAATACATTTGCCCTGCCTTCCTTTCCCTTCTTTTCTTCTTTCTCTTCCTCTCCTCCTCCTTCTCCTCCTTCTGCTCTCTATTTTACAGTTCATCAGTTGACCCAAATCTACAGGGCAAGAGATGAAATTCCCTTGGGCTTTATCTAACCAAAGCCTGCACCAAATCCAGACATACTACCTTCCTTAGCCTGCCGCAGATGTGGCAACACACAGCCTTCTAGATCTGATAAGAGAAATCAGATCAGGCAGGCCCTAAGGACACAGACAGCTCTGGGTCAATTTATCTCCTTTTAGCCAATGCTATCTTGTTTTGGTTTCTTTACTTTCAAAAATCTTTCCAAGGGCTGGCCAGATAGCTCAAAGGATTAAAGTGCCTGCTTAGGCAGATGCAGGGACTGGGGTTCAATCCCTGGCACCCCATGCCACAACAGCCCCATGCTAGGAGCAGACTGAACCAGCCAAAGAAAAAAAAAAAAAAAAAGAATTCACTTTTCTAATCATTAGACTATCTCTAACCCTAAATGAAGTGTTTTTTTTTTTTTTTTTTTTTTTTTTTTTTTCATTTCCACTTTTTTTTTTTTTTTACAGTACTTGGCGCAGGGTCTTACCATGCAGCTTGGACTCATAGTGATCCTCCTGATTTTAGCCTCCCCAGTGCTGGGGTGTGTGCCACCATGGGGGCTGAGCCAGTGCAGCATGCGGTGCTGGAGAAGTGGACCCGGTCTCTGCAGGCGCTTAGTTTGCTGACCTATCTCGATTTCCATAAATCTTAACAAGCTGTTTCAAATGGAAGGAATAATATATGATTAAAAATTCAAATTCATTACTTTTAATAAATTAGAAAAGCATCTCCAAAAAGTGGCATTTGGGGCCCATCTGAGGCAGAATCACCTTTGGGGGCCATTAACTGCTTTCTGTTTACCCAAAATCTTCAAAAATAGTGCAGCCAGCGGGTATGGAGTTCAAACCTGCAAACCATAAATTCTCCATTTACTTAAGCAAACCTGTCAGTCTTCATTTATAACCCAAGGAGTCCTAAAATTTTACAACCTGCAGGAAAGTCAGGAAATGTGGGACAGGGGATCCTGGCAGGGAGGTGGTGCCCAGTAGGACTTGCATCAGAAGTCCACCCTTCCAGTGGCCACCCCCACGCCTGTCAGTTTTTTAAACAGAAGAGAAGATATTCAGTGGTCAGTTGATTCAAGAACAGAATCTGGTTGGTAGCATCACTGTTGGAAAAATATTATTGTTGTAGGCAGCTGAGTTAGATAGAAATATTCTAGGCAGTCAGACAGGGCCAGGCCCTCAAGGAAACAAAATGTAAGGCAAGGTGACCTTGCAACATGAAAGAAGCAGACACTCCCTATGGGCCACACTTCAAGATCAAGAAGAAAAGGAAACACAGCTACATACTTCCCTAGGGATGGGCTTCGAGGATTGGTATTCTAAATAAGTATCAATCAACCACCCTGAAAGAGCCCTGTTGAGTCACTAGTCCTACCCCCAACAGGAAGAGACCCCCGTCCCATCCATATTCATGCCCGCTTGCTATGTAACTCGCCTCCCTATTTGTTCTTGAACTTAATCAATTTTACCTAAGCAATGGTGCTTATAATCCCATTGTTTGACCATAGTTTTGTCCCACCTCTTGACCGCCTAAACAAGTTCCTTAGCCTCACGTGACTTTGCCCAATAAGAACAACCTGAAAGAGAACCTCCGGGGACAACCCGCTCGGGTCCCCTTTCTGTCCCTCTCCAATAGATTTTCTATCCCATAGTTTCTTCCTCAACCTCCGTTTGTTCCTAAAATTCATTCTTCGGTTTTAGAGAACGCAAACTCATCCAGGTCAGGTCAGGAATTTCAATATCCCGTATCATTTTCATTATAATTATTTTTTAAATTATTTTTTAATTTCAAAAATCTTTGGAGCATAGACAAAATAGAACGTCCACTCAGTCCTTGTCAGTTGTCTGAGGTTTCACCCCCACCTTGTGTGAGGTCCGAGCCAAACAGACTCCATCTTAAAAGGTCAACAAAATGTTTTTAAAATTACTGCATCTGCAGATGGAAAAAAGTCCCTGCTTGCCTCCCAGCTGCAGGTGTCCTAAAGATAAGTCCCTACATGCCCCCCAGCAACAGATGTCCTAGAGATAGCTCAGCTGAAACAGCCAGTTCCCGGAACGCCAGGACCCTTCCGAGAATTACCCTCCCCGATCCCTGCACCATCCAATTATTGTAAAGGTTAATTTAAACTAACCAATGCCATCTGCTTCTGTAACTACGCTTGCTTTGTGGTTTTTGCCTTTACAATCCTAGCCCAATTGTTCATCGGGGCCCTCTGTTCCTGTGCGTTCAGTGGGCCCCATGCATGCATGGAAAATAAAATCCCTTTGCTTTTGCATGAGAGGACATCTCTTGGAGTCTTTCTTCACACAGTGGGCTTCTCAGACCTAACACTTGGCCACAAGAGTGAGCCCTTAGGCCCAAGTGAGTCAATTACACATCTACCTCAGCCTTGGCCAACAAAATCTGGCGCGTCCATCTGCTATGGGCCGCCGGTGGGTCAGCGCAGGTCAGGGGCGCAGGGCAACCACTCGCCATCCCCAGGGCCACTCCCTGGAGACTTTCGCCGAAGAGATGGGTACCGCGTTGTGTGGCTTTTCAGATCTTGCTGTCACTTTGCTGCGGAAATGTAAGTGGGACAAAGGTTTCTTGGACCTGAGCCACCGGCTCCTAGACATGTATGCAGCCCACAGTGCTACAAGCAAAGCGAGAGTCCTTGGCCTGTGCCGAGGAGACTCCTGAGGAGGAGGAAACTGACCCATTCGATGTGGATTCAGGGCGAGAGTTTGCAATGCCCAACGGGCCGGTGGCTACTATCCCGCTACCCGTGGACACAGATGAAAGTAATGAGTCTGAAGAACAAGAGCCTGAAGACAAGGATGGAGAAACCAACAGCTGCTCCTGGGAGGCAACTCTGGGAGAAGGGAATGAGGCCAGGGTCTCAAGTGAGACTTAGAAAGGAGTGGAGAAACGGCAGAGTCCGAAGGTCGCAGACACATTGTTCAAGCAGGGTAGTAAGAACTCCAGAGATAGAACCGAGACCCAAGGGTGGCAGTGGTAGCTTCTGCAGTTGTGGACAGAGTGGGGCTTGTTGCAACACAGGGAAAGGCTTGCTGGTTGGAGCTACTTTGGAGCTCTTAGTGAAGGAAAAGAAAAAATCTGGCACATGACCTAAGACAGGACCACGCATCTTCACTACAATGCCACAGGATAAGCTGGCCAGAGGCAAACCTTATCAGGGGTGTGCAGAGCTGCCAGAGCTCAGCCTGGACCCCCAACAGCTAAATCCCCAGACATTGGAAACAGCTTTGACAGAAGAATGCAAAGGACAGAGCAGATGTTATGGTTTGTGTCTAGGTGTCCCCCCAACGCCTCATGGGTCTTGGGGCAGCTTCTGGAGTTTGTGATTGATTATTGTGGGTGTGGGCCGGTAATTTGCATTACAATGTAAGGTGGAAAGAAGCTGGCTGCTTGAGCTGCTGCTGCCTCTCCCTGTGCTCTTGCTCTTTGCCACCACCATGAAAGGTTGTTCTCTCTGCCTTGGAGCCAGTTGAGTCTGGACAGAAACCTCCAGTAACTGTGCACTAAATAAACCTTTCCTTCCTTCATTCTGGGTGTCCGGTATTTGTCCCAGAAACTAGAGAAGAGTAACTAAGACAGCAGATAAGAAGAGTCCTCATGGGCAGGGTGTTCCTCATTCCTGGCATTCCCAAACCCAGCTGGAGCCTCAGCCTTCAGGAAGTTCAAAACTGCAAGCCATAAATTCTCCACTTGCTTAAGCAAACCTGTCAATTCTTCATTTATAACCCAAGGAGTCCTAAAATTTTATGACTGAGAGTCAAATTTTAACTCCACTGTTTCCCCATCCCCTTTCCCACTTCTCTGGATTCCTATGGGATATCTCTGAGGAATCAGCAGTGACCCTTTCCTCAAAGGCAGCCACAATCTCTCATTTCCCACAAACTCCACCCAGTAGCAGTGATTAAAGATGACTCTGGGACCAGAGGCCCCTGGAGCTCTCAGCAGAGACCCTTACTAGCTAGGAGGCAAGGGGTCTGTGTGGCAGGTGGGGAGGGGCCCAGAAAATGAACCCAGTGGAGTGGGATCCTTCGGGGGTACTGGTAGACTGGCAAATCATGAAATTCATAAATGTCACTCGTCAGGGACTCTCAGAGCATTCTTTCCAAGAAGACTGTCCCCATCAGCCAGAGCTGGCCATTCTTTAATACTCCCATCCTTCCCTCTTCCTTCTTATCCTGGCTTTATGAAATGGTCCCAGGGCCTGAAGCCCAAATGGAGAAGACCTCACAGACAGCAGCAGCAAAACGAAGACACAAACTGGAAGGAGATGAAGACTAGACGTTAGGTTCCTCAGTGCTTTGGAGGAAATAGGTATTGTTTTCTCAGTGTTAGAAACCTTCCTAACTTCATCCTTGTGCTGGTTTAGGAGATACCCCAGAGACAATGAGAATTCATGATATTCTGCAAAACCCAGAAACCCGAGAACTCTGTGGTGGGGGGCACAGGGTCGTGGCTAAGAGCACACGTGGGCCACCAGTCGCTGGCCACTTTCTCAGTTATGCATCAGCAGGACAGTTTGTTGTATGTGCGCTTTGTGGAGCTTGGGCTGAAATGAAATATCCCACACTCCTAGCTGCTCTAGGACATAGCAAATTGCTATCATTAGGGTTTATGGCAACTGAGTCACTTCTTGGGAAGAGCACACTTTGGACTCAAGAAAAGTTCATTTTGTGGGGCCTGGAATATTCTTGTTTGTTATATAACTATTTTAAAAATGGGGGGGGACCTTTTTATTGTAACCCTTAGAGTAAACCCAAAAGGGCATGTTATATATGAAAATACTTGGAAAAGAACAAACGTGAAGTCCAGAGAGCTAACTCAGCACCATCTACCTTACACACAATTATAGGAGGTGATTCAGGTACCTCGATGAGTTTGTGTTCTTTAGAACTGAAAAATGAATTTTAGGAACAAATGGAGGGTGAGAGCAGAATATTTATTGGGAAAGAAAGCTTCTGTCTGAGAGGGACGGAAGAGGTCCCAAGCAGGTTGCCCAAGAAGCTGTCTCTTCCACATTACTTGTATAGGGCAAATCTTTGCTGGTCTAAGAGAACTCGCTTAGGTGGGCATGAGGTAGGACAAAACTATGGTCAAGCAGTGGGATTACAAGCACCATTGATCAGGTAAAGTAGATTAAGTTCAAGACCAAATGGGAAAACAAGTCACGTAGCAAGAGCGCATGAATATACAACAGGACTTTATTTGGTAGCCAGCTGGTAGTAGCTGGATTAATGATTTTCCTGGCTTCCTCAGGGTGATGATCAATCCCAGATGCTAATCTTTAGGGAGGTCAGCATTTTTCAATCTTTGGTCTTTGGGTCTGGCCCACAGTGGGAGCATCCGTCCCTCTCACAGTTGTGAGGTATCTTGTCTTCTGCGTTATCTTCTTCGAGGACCTGGCCCTGTCTGACTGCCTATAATATTTCTCTCTAACTCAGCTGCCTACAACAGAAGGATATACAGATAGGATCTCTTTCTAACAGCTTGCCAGTGAGGTGCACACTTGCAATCCCAGCACTCTCGAAGGCTGAGGCAAGAGGATCACAAGTTTGAGCCCAGTTGGGCCAACTTCGTGACTTAGGCAAAAAGGCTGGCTCACGGACACTCACTGCCTGGATTTTATTGGATGTTTCTCCAACCAGGGCCACTGGTACAAAATAAAGCTGCTTGTTGCCTCCTCACCCCCAGGTGTCATTCTTTTCCTGGACTCACTTTTGCTGCATGCTTTTTTCCTACTCAGTCCATCTTGGTAGAAACAAATGGCATCACAAACCTTAAAGCTGCGATTCTTGGGCCAGCCAAGTAACTCAGTGGATTAAAGCACCTACAAGCAGGCACGGGGCCAGGGTTTGATTCCTGGGCCTGCCGTGTTGGACCCACCCCTGGGGGCTGCTGAGATGGGAATTGAGACTGGGCTTGAGGGCATGCACCTGTACTCCCAGCTTTTGGGAAGCTGTAAACAGGAGGATCACTACAGGTCCATTCTAGTAGTGGGACCCTGACTGTAGGCCCCTAAAATAAAATAAATAAATAGTAAAACCACAATTCTTGTAAGAAGAGTGGGACAGGTGGCTACCAGGGGTGGCGTAGAGTCACAGGACACTAGAATGACAACAGTCTGCAGGTTACTCACCTCAGTCACCAGGCTCAAAGCATTCCGTGGGGGGGTCTGCCTCTCTGCTCTGAGAATTGCTGAAACTCGAACTCTACCCCCAGGGAACCCAGTAGCTAACTCTGACCTCAGGGCAACTTCTGTACCTGCTGGGGCGTGATGTCTATTTTGTATTAAAACAACATAGCAGCTTATATATAAAACACCCACGTTTATTGTTTAGAATATTTCTATTAATGAATTAATAATTTTATGAGTTTTATTATTTTAAACAATGAATACTTAACAGAAAAAATATCAAAAATAAAGTACTGAATTTTTAATATTTATTGAGTACAAAAAGCAACAAAATTTTTAGCATCAATTATTTTTGATATGGAAAATCTAAAAATTAATAAATAAATTCCTATATGAACTACAACAAATATACCCATGGAATGCTACAACAAAATAACCCTTATTTTAATTATCACACCTGAAGTAGCCTTCACGTGACAACAGCACATTCTACATACATGACTCATGCCAACAACACATATGTTTTGTTTTCCTGGTCTTTTTGTAGGACATATTTGACATGTCGGTGGTCTTGCTGTTTTGACAGAAGGTTCTTATTATGTTATACAATGTATAGTTAACAGGACCATAAAATATCAATAAAATAAAGGATTAAATTCTTAGTATGTGTTGAATGTTTAGACTAAACATCAACTTTTCAATATTAACTGTGTACTTGCTTCCACAACCTAAAAATAACATCAGAAATAAATTCCTACATGAACTCCCATGAAAATTCCAATAAAACACTACAACAAAAATAATCTTTTCTTCAACGTCACACCCAAAGCAGTCTTCATGTGTGACAAATTCAGGTTCCTCACACATGTCTCGCTTGTACATGTGCTTCGCTTTCCTTTGCTATGTAGCAGGGTGTTCTTGTCACCTCTCTTCCTCTTTTATCAGGAGCTTTTTACTGTACTGTACAGCCTGCACTTAACAGAAAATAAGGTATCAAGAAAATATTGACTGTGTAATGGGTGCTTAGAAGGGACACCAACATCTTCACATCAACTTGATTCTTGCTTACAAAGTCTAAAAGATAACATCAGACATCAAAGCTTGTGTGAACTACAATGTCAAAACAAACAAAAGCCTGCCACAGAAATTCCTGACAGGTGAACAGGCAGGTGCAACATTATGAAAACCTACTGTGACAGCAGAAAAGCCAAAGCAAGGTCGATTATGCCCTACATAAAAAGGAGAGAAAGCACAGCACGCGTGCATCAGTGTCAGCAACACTTACGCGCGGGACACGCAGACGCTGTGAACCTGCACCTGTCTGTCCACCTGCGGAGCCCACCACTGTGCTCTGCAGTCTGTTAGTTTCCTCTACAAAGCGCGTTTTGCTTTCCTTCTGTTGTGAATGATCTCCTATGAGCTGCAGTTCTAATCCCCTACAAAAATTTCTCTGTGATGCTTTGCACTTGTCATATTCTTTGTGAGTTATCAAAATATTTATGCCACACACATTTAGGGTCGAGTCAGACACAACTGTTGGCCTGTGCTTTGTATTTTCAGTGACATCACGGTTGCTGTATAACTCATCAGCACCATCCACTCTGCCTTTGGTTCACTGTAAAAAGTGACCATCTCAGGTTTTATTTTGGCAAGGTTTCCCGGTCTATGTTTCCATTTGGTGCAATACCAACAGCAGTACCAGCTTGTTTTTCTTTGCCATGCATGAGGCTAATATTTTATCTTTCTGAAATCGAGACACTATACAATCTGTTTTGAAATTGCCATGTTTCATCAGTAATTTCTGCTTTGTTCTTGCGTATAGTTACTACACTGGTCAACTTATATTCTGTTAGCAAATGTAACATCAATGGAAACCGATAAGCCAATTATCAAATATCACATTCTGATCAGCTTAGATGAGAGCAACAAGTTTGTGCTAAACAAATTAAGTCCCAGTGGCTGAGTTCCAGGACAAATTTCTAAACTGAAAGTATAATAGGAATTCACATCTGTCATATGGGCATACATTTTATACCATATTTTGAAGGCTTTTTTGCATAAACTGCCAAAGCTACAGTGACCACAAAATGCTAAAGATGTTCATCAATAGCCATGTATTCAGGTGATCTGTAAGTTCCTTAACAGTTAGCCACAAACTCTCAAACAAAAAGCAGGTAGTAGCCAGGTTAAAAGTTTTTTTTCTTTGTCATCAAGTCTTGGGGGATTTTATTTGTTTAGTTATCTTTGATTTGGGGGTTATTTTTGTTGTTGTCATTATTTTGTTTTGTTCTGTTTTGAGAAGGGTCTTGCTTTATACTTCAGGCTAACCTTGAACTCATTGTGTAACATAGGCTTACCTCAAACTCCTGGCAATAGTCCTGTCTCAGTTTCTAGAGCCCTGGGGTTACAGTCATACACCACCATGTCAGCTAACCTCAAGGAATTCTGAAGAAAACCAAATCTCTTCAGTGTCATTATTAATCTACAAACCTCCAGTCCACACTCATGGCTTCTCCATCAGTCTTTTAGACTCCCATAATTATCATGAAAAAGCCTTAATAAGTACAGCAACTTATGAACCCTTTCAATTTAACCACTGAAGTGTCATAATAAACACATTTTAGTATGGCTGTTGGGAATGGAGCATACAGAACATTTGTAACTATTAGAGGTGAGCTCCCAAGAGCCAGGGAGATAGTCCAGTGGCATAAGCATCTGCCTGGCAAGCACAAGGTCCCGAGTTCAATCCTTGGGACTGGAAAACAAAAGAGCCCCTAGACTCAAATTGCTGGTGTACTCAGGCAGCTAACAAGAGAACTCTACTAGAGGAACTCTAAAGTTAGGCTTCTGCAGGAGGGCATGGGTTCACTCAGCCAATTGGCAGGGAAGCAGGGCTTTTTAAGTCTTCACTCCTGGGAAGCAGCTATCCAAATTCACTGGCTGAATTCAATCTATTACAATTGGCTAGTTTAAGTGGCTCTAGAGGAGTATCTGAGGGGGAAGAGTGGGAAGGAGGAGGGAGGGGAAGCAGAAAAAAAAGATGAATCACTTGCTGTGTGTGTCTTGGTCTGTAGCTGTTTCCAGAATTTAAACAGAGTGGGTATTTCCTTTAATGTCAGTGTATGTCAGTTTATACCCTTCAATAAAAAAGATAGGGCCACAGTTTCTCACGTATCTTGTCATTTGTGTATTTCACAGCTCTTGTAGCCTTTCATCTGTTACAATGTCCAATATGGAATGGCTATGTGTCCCATAGATTTCATGCCACCTAGGATCTTCAGTATATTTTTAGACCTAGTTCTAATGTGGGATCATTCCATTTGGTTGCATGGTCATTTTGTACCATTTTGATGAGTGAAATAATTACTCACATCACTGTTTTCTTTGTCATCTGAAGAAAGGAGGTCTTCATGCCCTGAGTCTGTGTCAGTGGATTCTTGCTGTTCTTCACTGTCACAGGAACTTGGGCTTACATGGCCACTGTCAAAGTCCTCACTATGATGCTGATGTCACCTACCGGTTCACTTTCGATCTCCTCCAAAACTTGCAGATCTGGTTTCTCATGTGCCACTGTATCCAACTGCTTTCCTGGTTTCTCCAGGTAAACCACACCCACCTTCTGGTGTGGCAATAAACCATGCTGACATATAGAAGAATGGAATGGGAGTGCTGTACCCCGTAAGGCCCAGGGAGCACATACAAGATCTGTTCTAAGGAGCATTACTTGGACAAAATTATTGGTTTGACATGTGCACACAGCTTGCCCATGTGCACACACCTTGCTGTTCATCACACCAAGTTTATTTCCCTGTTACCCTCCCCATAATGGTAGCTGTGTGTGCTACAGAGATGCACAAACAGCTACCATTATATTAAGGTGCAAATTTACAGTAGAAAAGCATGGGGTGGGTTTTTTATGACCCCATATAAAAAGTAAATAAACAAAAGCCTCATGGTTCTGGTTTTACAAGACAGGCTAAGAGGGCTCCATTTCACCTCTGATCCTAAGGACCATAGCTGTGGGGTGGGACACCTGACATAATGAAAAAGTGGAGCTGGAGTAATGGCCCGCGCCTCTAATCTCAGCGCTCTGAGAGACTGAGCCTGGAGGATTGCAAACTTGAGCCCAGCCTGGAGAATGTACCAACCTAGCAAGAACTTGTCTCAAAATGTAGCGAAAATTGAAATTAAGTTTATTGGTACCTTTTCAATATACAGGGAATTTGTGCCTGTATAAAAATATTTTTAAAAGAGTAGAGATGGCGCTCAGTACAAGAGTCCTGGTTTCAATCCCCGGGACCAATAGGAAAAAAAAAAAATATGAATCACTTGCTAACAATCATACCTGGCTAAGTAAACGGTCACAGGTAACAGTCTTAACCATTTGAAAAGCACCACAAAACAAAAATCAATACAGTATTTAAAAAGCTTAACATCTGAAACTGGTAAGTAATGAAAACATGGGCCCATACAGCTACAAGGTGTTGCTGAAGTCGTTTTACTACAGTGGGTGTGTACATTTGTCCTTCTGGCACATTCTTATGCTCCTCATGAATAATGTGATTCTATTCACATATAGAAACTGCACCGATCTATTTGTCTTAGAACAAAAATTGTGATTTTTTTTTTTTTTTTTTTTTTTTTTGCCGAACTAGGGATTGAACTCAGGCCCTTGTGCTTGCCAGGGAAGCACTTATTCCACTGAGCCATCTCCCCAGCCCCTGAAATTTTCAAAAATGCATCTCGGCCTCAGTGTGGGCTCCTCTCATAATGGAGCAGTAATAGTTTGCCCATAACCATCAACACTTATCATCCAAGAATCTCACTCACGAGGTGGGGCCAGCAGGTCTTATGGCATAAATGGGCATGAATCTATGTAGAAAATGATGACGAAATCAGCCTTCACAAGGTGCAATTTTCTTACCGGGATTTTTGCTGAAAACCACAAAGCCACATTATTTTTAAGGAAAAACATATCTGTGCTTGTTTTGACTAATCAGACCCCCACTTGTACCTAGTCCCTTCTCTTCCCCCTCCCCTGGTTCATGAAAACAAGTGGTTCACATTTCACTTTCCTCCTTCGCTTTCTTACCTTCCCTGCTAGCAGCCCTTTGCCGTTTCTAGTAACAGTTCTCACTTACAGTGCTTCCAACAGCCAGCACTGTCCTCAGTGCTTTTCACACATTACGTGATTTAAGTGCATCACTGCAAAGGAAGTATTTTTACTAACATTACAAGGGAGAAAACTAAGGCTGAAAAGGCCAAGAAACTTGTCCACTTTCACAAAACTAGTGGGCACATGGCTGGGACTTGAACCAATGCCATTCAGCTCCAGACTGTACTTGCGATTACCTTCATATGGATGGAAGATTTTCTTCTGTTGCTAAAATGACCTGCTACCACCTCCTTCCATTAGGGCGACCACACTTCAAGGTTTGCCTGAGACAGGCACCTCTTGCTGTCCACTGTTGTTTGGCAGCATTCTCGTCACCCGCAAAATTGCCTCTGCAAAAATAAACTATAGCACACTTTTAAAACTACCTCCTATTTCTAGCTGCCATCCTTGGAGGTCCTGAAATGTGTCAAAAACATCACAGTTGTTGTATTAAGCTTCATAAGAATTTAATGGTTTGCCATCTATGTCTCCTGTTTTACAGTGGAAGAAATAAAGGGTAAGAGACGTTTAAAAAAATTACTAAACCAGGATTCAAGCCCAAGTTTATTTTTTTTAAAAAGGGCTGGGGAGATGGCTCAGTGGAATAAGTGCTTGCCTGGTAAGCTCAAGGACCTGAGTTCAATCCCCAGTCCTGAAAAAAAAAAAAAACTTACGGTCTTAACCACTGTCCTATTTATCATTAGGAAAGGAAGCATCCATTGAAAAATATCTGAAATATTGCTAACAGGGAAAAAGAAAAGTTTGTTAGTACCACCTACAAGAGTTCAACCAGAGCAGCTCCTAAGGGGATAACACTAAGGAAATACAAATAGATAATTTTACTAGTCCTATAACTATTAAGGAAATTTAATTCATTGTTTTAAAACTCCCTAAACAGAAATTTCAGGTAAATGGCTTCACTACATACTCTACTAAATTTCTAAAAACTTGCACTAGCTCTGCACAACCTTTTCAAGAAAGCACAAAGGGGCAGGCTGGCCAAATAGCTCAGCGGATTAAAGAGCCTGCATGCTGGCATAGGGGCTTGTGGGGTTCGATCCCAGGGGGCCTGCCCTGCTGGCCCCACCCCTGCAGCGCCTGGCTCCTATAACCTCAGTTCTTGGGAGGCTGTAAACAAGTGCATCAGTACAAGACTGATCTAGTAGTGAGACCCTGAACACCCTGTAGACCCTTCCAAAAAAGAAAACACACAAAGGGGATGAACATATCTCAGTTCAAATAAAGCTAACAGTCTCTGCACACCAAAGCCTAACATCTATGGTGCCAAAACCGAAACACACAACAAAACTACAATCCAATATCCCTGAGAAATATGGATACAAAGCATTTTACACAATATAAGAAAATAGAATTCATGAATATATGAAGAGAATCATATGCTATGACAAGTGTGGCTTATTCCAGGGATATAGGCATGTTCAGAATTCAGAATCAATCAAAGCAATGCACAATACTAACAGAATAAGAAAGAAATCTGCATCAATTGCTCAATTATGTTATGAATCTAAAACTACCCTAAAAAATAAAATCTATTTTTTAAAAAATGATGACAACACCAAAAGCTGTCAAGGATGCAGAGAGAGCAATATTCAGGTAGGGGTGGAACTCTGCAGTCACTCCGCAAATCATGGTGGCAGTTCCTTTAAAACTAAGGACGTAACTGTCCCATGACCCAGCAGTACTTCTTCTGGGTATGTAATCCAGAGAAGCTGAGATTTATATGTACATGAAAACCTGTACACAAACATTTACAACAGTTTTATTTGCAATTTCCAAAAAATGGAAACTATCCAGATGTCCTTCAACAAAAGAATAATTAAACGGTGGAACACCAGTACCATGGGCTACTATTGTGTTCATTAATAAAAAGGAGCACACTAGTGAACATATGATAGCCTGGATAAATCCACAAATAACTATGCTGAGACAATCCCAAAAGGCTTCATGGAGTATAATCCCACTAATAGAATGGGAGAGGGGGGCTTTTTTGCTTGCTTTTGCAGTACTAGGGATTGAATTTATGGCCTTTCCACTAGGCCACATCCCCCAGCTCTTTCTACATTTTTTTTCTACCTTTTATTTTGAAACAGGGTCTCTAAGTCATTAAGTTGCTTTGGCTGGGCTGGAGCTTATGATCCTCCTGCCTCAGCTTCCTAGAATTCTGGAATTATACATATGCTACCCTGTCTGCCTAATGAAACATCTTTCGCATGACTGGATGAAGCAGGAGGACAGCAAATTCCATGCCAGTTTGGGCAACTTCATGAGATGCTGTCTCAAAGAAAAAAGCATATATGTATATGTATATAAATATATATATGATTTTATATATAATTGGAAAATTACATAATATATGCAATGTAATATATAATATATAATATATAAATATAATATTATATATTCCTGGAAGATACCTCAGTGTGAAGGCCCTGAATTTAAGCTTTAGCATCACAAATACAAAGAAACAACAAAAATAGACCAGTGCAAATTACTGGTGAAAATATAAAAGTTTGTTGGTAAGAGTTCAGATTGCAATTGAAACTAACCTTTAAATTACTACTTGTCGACCTATAACAAAGTATTAGGAAGACTTGCCACATTTACTTGAAGAGATCACTTGGGCATGCCTCCCTTCCCAACTACATATTGGTGCTAGGTTGGATTCCTCTGTATCCCTCATCCAGAAGGGCACACCGCCCCAGACAGGATGAAGGCCTGCCTTCTATTAAACAGGCTTAGAGATGTGCACAGAAATGGAAGTCACTGCTCATCTTCTCATTAAATTTTCTTTAACTTGGCAAAGATAGTTATTTTTAAGCAGAAAGTCTGTGGTAATATGTAATAAGCTCATTGTTTTTAATGATAAAAAGTACTTAGCTTTTATTTGGCCAGTCTGAATTTCTAATGACATAAATACTGATGAATAAGCAATATGGCTCATAAGCAAAATCTCTTCAGGGTCTCTGCTCATGTTTTAGAATGCAAAGTCTCCTGACACCCCAACTTTAACAACTGCTGCCTGAGGAGCTGAAAGTTTTGACTATAGTAGTGCGGGTGGGTTGGAGAGATAGCTCAGCGGCACAAGCACCTGCCTGGCAAGCATGGGGTCCTGAGTTCAATTCCCAGTACCAAATAATAAATAAATGTGGTAGTGCAGTCAACAGATGCTCATTCCAGAAGGGTTAAATGAGAAAAGGAGAAACCAGTTGAACAGAGGCCAGTGGCAGGGGAAGGCAGGTGGCCCCTTTCCCTTCCCTCCCTTGGGGCAGGACATCAAGGAAACCCATGAACTTCTCTCCGGAGGACCATCTGGGGAGCTTTGTGAGGCCTCTGCCCTTGGCCTTAAATGGAAGGAACTGTGGTCTCTCAGTGTTGCTCTCCCTTTTATTGATGATATTATACTTCCAGAGGAGTGGGTTTCTGAGGTGGGAGATGGAGAGAGAGAGACAGATTTTTTGCCAATTTGACTTTTATCAAAATACTGATTTCCAGAACATCCAGCTATTTACAGAGAAGACCCGTTTTCAGAAGAATGAGGCTGTAACACAGGTTAGGTGAAATCGACGACGAAGAATGCTTCTTAATTGCACTTGCTGGCTGCACGGTTGAGTTAATCTTCAAAAAGCATGGTACTAAAAGGGGAAATAACAATGGATGACTTAATTTCTAAATTTAAAACCCATCATTTCAATGAATCACAATGCAGAGGTCTAATTTTTAGATGGAATCCCCGGCTTGCTGGTGCGGCTCCCAGCAGTCTGGTGGAAGACACCCCGGTGTTTCATGCTTGCGCCACTCAGATGCTGAACCACGGGGGGAGGGGGCAGCGCTGGCTTGCAGAGAAAGGTTGTTATGATGGAAGATCTAAACCAGATCTAAAGATCTGTCACCAGAGAATTAACTGGAGAAATGCCAAGACTAAGGAAAAATGTCAGTCGATTGCTTGTCCTTGGGCATGTGTTTAAATGACCCAGAGACAAAATAGTTCTCTGTACTAGTGTGTGTGTGTGTGTGTGTGTGTGTGTGCCTGTTTCCATTCAATAGCCTTCTTTGGCCCCTGATTTCCTGATCATCTTCTCACTCTAGACACTCAGCTCATTCTTTCTCTTTCTTTGTTTCTAATCATTTTTCTTTAATTCTTTCCAGTATTCACTGATTAAGTCAATATCCTTATGACAGCTGCGACTTCTCCAAGTTCCTCAGGGGCTGACACCACTGCCCCACCCAGCTCTCCGGGCCCCTCCGCCAACCTTCCAATGCCTTCACTACAACAGAGGGACTACCCGGCCCTGTACTGGATCATGGGTTCCTTCTGACCATAAAATAAGATGGAAATAGTGGTTTAAAAGCAAAGCTACCTGTATATATTTTAAATACTTTTCTAATAAGCTTATGGATTAATTGCTCTATTACCTTATGGTTAGCTTTGGACATCTTCCTGATGTTGGAGAAATAGAACAAGAGTAAAAAAGAATAAAATTATTTGCTTTCTATTCGGTAACCACCTGTGCATCTTTGGACTGACTACAAAGACAAAAAACCATCTTGATTCCAGGCTTCTGCTTAAAAAAAAGAAAAAAACTCTAAACTTAAAGTACAGGATAATAGTATAAATAATAATGTTTCTCAAGAAAATCTGCTTTTGCTTTAGCTAATGGCAGTGTTTTATCTTCAGACATATTCTACTAGAATATGTTTTTATTATTGGTTTCAGAGCAGTATTCTAATTTGAATGAAGTAGAACAGGAGGAATGTTTAAACCTCACTTTGGAGCATGGTCAGATTGTGTACCATTTTCTTTGTGGTCCTGTGGAAGATGAGTCTGCCTGCAGTGGGCTGCACTCTTACTGCAAGGACCCTGTGGACACTGGGGTACCCTGCTCAAGTCCTAGCCTGCAGAAAAGGAGCCTGTTGTGCAAGACACACCCTCCCCCACAGGCTGTGGCTGTGCCAAGTTCAGGGCCCTCCCTGGGGGCAGCCCCAGAACAGTGGCTGCAGTCCTGCGAATGCGAAGCCCCCCCGGAAGGCTTCCCGCTCACTACTCCCCGATAAACCCCTGCACTGATAGCCATCTCAAAGACACTTCCCTGGGCACCTGCTGGGAACAGGTTAGTTTCAAGACTTTATTGCCATTTTAGAGATTTCCTGAGGCAAAACTTTAAAAATCTACCTGAGATGAGTTACTTCACAGGAAGCCAGAATTATCTGGAAGTTTCTTTATGTCTCAGTCTTTCACAGAGAGAAAACTGGTCAAGAAATGGCCCTGACTCATCTACATGGCTGATACTGACAAATTATCTACAAACTCCAGTACAGGGTTTCAGGATAAATCCCGAGGGCATTTGACTGACCTTGTCAGATACAAAAGTTACTTTTCTTGTTATCTAGGTCTTGCTTTATGTTGGTCTTAACTATTAAACAGAAAAGTATAAAAACGAGATTTAAAAAGTAAAGCCATATTAATATGCTGAGTTGTAAAAGGCTCAAGTCAAAAACTTCTGATATTGCCAGTCCTAACCCACTACTATTATGGACTACTGGACTATATTGGAATGTTTTGCTGAATTCATGCACCTACAATATTTAAATGACAATGGAATAATCTTCTCTGACAAAACTAAACAAAAAAAGGAGATACAAATGAAAGACCATTTTGTATCTGTATATTAAAAATAGTTAGGATAGGGGCCAGGGAGATAGCTCAGTAGAATAAGCACTTCCCTGGCAAGTACAAGGGTCTGAGTTCAATCCCCAGTTCTGCCAAAAAAAACCTATAAAAATAGTTAGAATAGATGTACAGCTACTTTCTCTTAATTCAATGAATAGAAAGATTTATTCTAATAGTGTTTGTGGACAGGATATCATGTCTGCATCTTGTACTATGAATAACCACCAAGATGACAATAATATGCAATATATTAATTATTGAAACTGTCCTACTAATCAGTTTTGAAACTGTCTCATTGCTATTTCTCAATAAAATTATTTAAAAAAAAAAACAAACCCCACTCCAAATACACCTGCACCCCTTCCTGCAGGCCTGAGCTCAGCCACTTCATGACATCTTTAAAACACGAGCCCTTATAAAGCAGCTCTCCTGGTTAGCAGGAAGTAGGAACCTACAGGCGAAACCAGTTGTGCCTTTCAGGAGGGCCAAACACTGCTCACATCCACTGAAAACATGCACAACCACACACAATTTTGGATACAGTTCGAGCACCATAACAAACTCCCCCAGAAAGACTCCAATGGACCCCTTTCAGGACTATTGTGTTATATTGAAGGTAACAGGAACTCACTGAAGTTTTTCTCAGCATGAGAAACAAAAAAAAAATTTTTTTAAGTATTTGTAAGTGTGCTACTCCTTTTGCACGTGATTTCATCGATAGCGCTTGCATAACCGAATAACAGACCCCGCTTACATTTTCCACAGTCATATTTGCAGTCTTGGAACTTGTCCCTTTGTGATACTTCTTCTTGACGCAGTAGACACTGATGAGGGTGACAAGCAGCATCAGGACGAACACAGCCACGGTGGAAGACACCGCGATGACTACGGTGTCCTGCGTGGAGCCTCGCTTCTCACACCGCTCTCCCATGTACCACCAGTCTTTCCCTGAAGGACACCTGCATGGGGGGGAAGGGGCGCGACGCAGTGATGTGTTCACTGTTAGCTCTGCAAATCAAAGTCGCTGATCACCTTCAGTCACCAGGTCACCAATCAGACGCGACTGTCTTACTCCCTCCCGTAGTGGAGGAGTTTCACAGCAGGAAGTCAGGCAGTCAATGGAAAAGAAAAAAGAAATTACTGCTAACCTGACTCTTAAGACAGCAGCTCCAGGAAGGGAAGGGAGGTAGCACGGACAAGTAAAGTTCAGTTCTCACCCTTCCAGCTGTACACCCTGGCCAAGGTCTCCTCAAAACTTCAATATCATCATTTAGAAAACAAGGACCATCCTTAAAAAGGTGAGACTGTCATAAAGACTTAACAAAATATATAACTTGTCAGGATTTTTTTCAGGCAATTAGAATATAATGAGCTAATTTTTCATAAATAATTTCATTGTCCTTAATAGCCATCCAAAGTCCCCAGTGGATTGAAAAATACAAATAAATATCCTAGCCAGGGTCAGTGGTGTTTGCCTTTCATCCCAGCACTCTGGGAAGCCGAGGCACAAAAATCGCAAGTTCCAATCCAGCCAGGGCAACATGGCAAGTTAACAAGACCCTGTCTCAAAATGAAAAGGCCTAGACATGTAGCTCAATGCAAAGCCCTGTGTTCAATTCCCAGAGCCACAGAAATAAATGGATATTCTGTGATTGGCTTCAGGAGTAGAACTGACCAGTTGCTGTCCTCTGAACCCTACATAGTCAGCGAGCTTTCTAACAGAAGACAGGGAGAGCCCTTGGGTGATCCATTACCTGCACTCGGCTTTGTTATCTTGGATGACGCAGACTCCGTCATTTTCACATGTGATTTTTGAGCAGGAGTCAAAGGCAGTGGAGGTCGGTGCTGGCTCAGGTGATGTGGAACTGAGGTGAGATATGTCTAAGGAGGGCAGGAGGAGGGGCAGAGACATGATCAGCTTGCATTTTCAAAGTCACTGAGTGTTCATGTTTCAAACTAGAAGACGTTCAGCTTTCAAGCTTGTGAGAACTGAAGATAATTTTGATGGCTGGCCCAGCGACATTCACAGGCAGTGAAATAAGAAATAGGAAGAGAAGGGTGGGGCCGTGCTGCTGGGGCTACAACAAAACTGTAAGTCTGCCTGGGCAGGAGGAGCTCTGGAAGGCACAAGCCCTTAACATCACCACAGCTCCGAAGTGCAAGGCACTAAGGGCCTTGCACAGGGTCATGGTCTCTTGCTTGCTGAAATAAGATGGCAGAGATCTCAAGGCATGAACCTTGAGCCCTAGCCATTGATGCCATGGTCTTTAACACCGGTTTTTGTTGTTGTTGGTTTGATCCAAAGTGGGCCAAAGAGAACTGATGAATATATGACTTTTTCTCAATCACATACCATGTTTTCTGTCTTGACAAGAGTTAGTTTTGAATACTCCTTTCCAAAAAGTATCAGCTAAATTTAATCTACTGGATACTGTAGTCAAAGTTCCATTGGTTTTATTTATTTATTTATTTATTTATTTATTTATTTATTTTGTCTTTTTGAGACAGAGTCTCACTATGCAGTTCAGGCTGGCCTTAAACTCACTTTGTAGCTCAGGCTGGTCTCAAACTCACAACAATTCTCCTGCCTCAGCCTCCCCAGTGCTGGGATTACAGGCATGCGCCACCATGCCCGACTCTCCATTGGTTTTAATTATACCATTTTGTGCCAGGACAAAGATTCTGATTTACTTAGAGGCTAGTGGGTCTTCAATGTTAGATGAGTTAAAATCCTACCACTTAAAACATGGAAACAAAAACAATTGCTGAAAAATATATTTATTGGTGCCCATAGGTAAGAAATCTTAAAAAACAACAGACTGAAATCATTACTGTCAATTTCATGTACTTAGGTGTACATGAAATTGCAGATGTGCTTGTGTACATATATATAGATGAAAAGACAGTCCCTTTCAGTTTAATTTCAGTGCTTGTGTCATATTTTTATTTCTGAAACCCTAAAGCATAATCCTAGGGAATATTGGTCATACTTTAATTTATTTGTAAAGAAATTTTCCAGCCTACAGGTTTCCACTATTATTCCATGTGTTAGTGATTAAACACTTCATCCTAAAACTTTCACTATTTCATATTAAATAATTTCCACATTGTTAATGATTCATGCCTACAAACCCTTACACATATCTCTTCCTCCTACATTCTATAATATACCTAGCAATGAACCCCAGAACACTAGACTAAATAATTAATGACCACAACCAAAAAGAAACACCTAGCTCATATAAAACTACTTTCATTTACATACCTTCCACTGTCAATAAGATATAAACATCATTTCCTTTTATAAAGTTTCTGCTTTTCATCCTCTCTCGGGTTATGAAGGCATTGGTTCCATAACCTCTACTTCGTCTAAACTGAGTTCCATTAGGAAAAAAGGCCACATTTCCCACTTTAGAAGGATTGTCCCAAAAATAGGTTCCATTATCTGAAAAAGCAATTTATATTAATGGATTGTGTTTAGCATCATCATAGCTTTTGGTGGTAGGAAAGAACAGGCAATGTGAAACACAATTAGGATGGAGCTCAAAATAATTAAATGATGCTATTGACCTGTGATGTACTCCCTGGCAAATCGCTGGAGCTTGTTCATTTATACTGTCCTAGAGGAAATGAGATGCCTGGCAGGGAGAACCAGACCTACACCATAAGTGAAGAGGTATTGAAAATCCCCTGGGGGAAGATATCTTATCTGTACTTATTAGCCAGTACAGGCACCCTTCTTCCTGCTAGAATTGTCCCTCAGTGGCCTTCTGAACTACAGAGAGTCCTTTGAACTGAGTTAAAACAAACACACTTTTAAAAATGTTTTCAATACTAGCACAGAACCATTTATCTCATTAGCTGAGCTATCCACCTAGTGGCACGATGTCCTTCAGGAGAAGGAGAGGGTGAGAAGCACTGCTTCTGGAAAAACAGAACAACTCCCCTGACACTGGGCCACTTCCAATGTCACAGAGGGGCAGAAATTTTGAAAAAGAGTAAAAAAAAAATAAGTGCAAATTCCTAAAATTCACTTTGTGAATATTTTTTTCTTTCAGATTAAGTCATTTTTTTCTATGTCATTTTGCTCCGTCTTTTTCATTTATAAAATTCACATGTGGCAATGATAGTCAGGCTGCCATAATTTATATTTTCCTTTATTAGGCTGCCAGAAACAAAGGATTATTAAATTTAGGAGTTCTTTTATCGCCTTTGGACTGCTCCTTTTGAGATTGGAAAGATATGGAATGATGTCACCATCAGTAAATCTTCCATGACATTTTCATAGGAAGTTATAATCCACTCCTGTGCCCTTCACAAACTCCTATATACCTGGATAGCATCTTCCTTCTGATCAAAAACCACTCCTATTCCAAGAGTTGAATTATGTCTGATAATCCCATGGTAGGGCCACTGAACACATGACAGGGGCAAGGAGAATGAAGTGTCTGAGGAGCTGTGCATGCCGGACCCTTCCAACAAACTTCTATTCTTGCTCCCATAATAAGTCTGTGCCCTAGTTTCAAAGCTGAGGCTAGTAGAGTCCAGAGGCTACCTTCTGGGGATGACGAAAACTTTAGACTTGAACCCTGGTATACCAGACTCTAAAACCAACACATTTGCAAATTCAAGGATAGTCAGAGTCTGTGCTGACATTTCTAACAGTCCCTGCTTGGAGACTTTCTCCTTGACTGCTGAAAGCTTTCCCGTAAATATCTCCCATTCTTAAGATTCAAGACTCAAACTTTCCTAAGTGACCCACTGTGGGTCTCTCCTTCCCTAATCTGCCCCTCCTACAGTGATCATGTATTAGCACTAAAGAAAATAAATTACGAACCAGTGGTCATAAACGGGTCCGTAGTTATACTCCGCTGGTTGGACATACGCTGTCGAATGTCAGGATTTTGGTCCAGCAGTGTCATTGTGGCTTGTTGCCAAGGACATGGCCACTGTAACTGATCATCATTGGCTCCAGAGATCAAGTGGAAATAGATCCCCACATTAGTCAAAGATCGTAGATCCATGTAAATCTGGAAAGCATAACCTTTAGGAGAATAGAATGGGGGGCTGTACAGAATTGCATTTTCTCTGTCAGTGATGTTTGTGAAATCCCTTATATGCCAAATATGATGAGGGCACCGTGTTTCAGAAAGATTGATGTCATCAATAGATAGACCGCCTGTGGAGGCACCAGCTCCTCGAAGTCCTTCAAACACCACTCTAAATTTGTCGGTCACTTGCAATGTTATGTAGTAAAGTTGCCAGCTCCCAATGGGTATCTCTGCAAAAAGAGTCATTATTTCAAAGAAGACAAGGCACTGAGCTCTGTGCAAACCAACCTTAGATTTCCAACCACCATAGATAAATAATTAAGCAAGAGCTTTTGGCCCCTAAGAGGGATGGTTTCTCCAAAGTCAGGCTTCTCTGGAATATCTAAATAATTATGTAGTTGTTTCTTGTGTCACATACTTCCCTTTCTCAGGGATAGATACTCCTTATTATCAACTTTTTTGGTTTGAGAAGCACCTAGGAGACTATAGAAGTCACTTCTGAGTGTGCCTGGGTGGACCCAAGGAGCGTGACCTTGGGGCTGCGTTTGGCCCTTGGCCTGTCCTCTGTCTCTTTCCTCTCACTTTTCTTCCTGGCTGCCAAAAGGTGGGCAGCTTTCATCCTTCTGCCATGATGTTCCTGCTGCGTAGTCAACCAACCATGGACTGAACTCTTGGAACTCAGGAGCACAAATAAACCCTTTCTCCTTTAAGTTACCAGTGTCTCTCCTTTAAGTTACCAGTGTCTCTCCTTTAAGTTACCAGTGTCAGATATTTTGTTCCAGCAACAGACAGGTGAATAATTTAGTGTGTGAGCCACAGCACATGAGAACAATGCAGTAAAAGAAAATATTTTGTTATAGCTACTTTCTCTTAATTCAATAAGAAGAAAGATTTGTACTAATAGTGTTTGGGCAGGATATCATGTCTGCATCTTGTGCTATGAATGACTACTACAAAGACAACAATATGCAATGTATTAATTGTTGTAACTCTCCTGCTAAACTGGTTTGAAACCATCTCATTGCTATTTTTTCTCAATAAAATTCATAAAAAAAGATTTTCTCTGGCTTAATCATTTATCTTATGAGCACTCTGGCTCTGTTTATGAGTTCTCAGCCATTCTACCTCAGTGACCAATCTCCAAGCTTACTGTCCATGACTCCTGTGATATTCAGCCAAAATGTCCTCTAATATGCTGATAGTTTGGCTTTCTTTCTTTTTTTTTTTTTTTTTTTTTTGTCTTTTTTTTTTTTTGAGCTAGGGTCTCACTATGTAATCCAGACTGGCCTTGAATTTACAGCAATCCTCCTGCCTCAGCCTCCCAATTGCCAGAATTACAGATGTGAGCCACCGTGTCCAACTGGCTTTTCTCAAATGCACAATTTTCAGTCAGCTTTTCAGCAGTGTTACATAGGAACCAACTAAACCCTAGAAGATGTTCATTCTATTGTCTAGTTCTTAGATCACTTACTAGTGACTCAGCAACTCTGAGTAGATATTTAGTGTCACCTCTTTTCTCCCAACCTGTACTTCTTCCTCAACTACTCTCTTAGGCCAGTGCTAGCAAACCAATGACATGAATGCCTCAGTGGACTCTTTGCATCCAGTGCACAGTTCCACACCACTGTCCTGCGCCCTTCGTGTGCAGCACACGGCATCCAGTCGTGCACTCTCTTCTTGTGTCACAGGCAGACAACAGATAAGAAGTTTATGTGAAACTAGTAGTTAATACAAAGACTAAAAACTTAAACATACTGATACTTAATGAGAAAGTACCATTACGATTGGTACAATTGCTTGAAAATAAGTTAGAAATGTCTAAATTACACAAAATGCTATTGTTTGTAGTTGTACCCTAGACTGAACAAAAATCTTTTTTTTAATGAGTTTTATTGAGGAAAAAATTGCAATGAGACAGTTTCAAAACAGGTCAGTAGGAGAGTTACAACAATTAATACATTGCATATTATTGTCTTTGTAGTAGTCATTCATAGTACATGATATCCTGCCTAAACACTATTAGTAAAATTTTTTCTTCTTATTGAATTAAGAGAAACTAGCTATAACAAAAATCTTTTATGAGAGCTTTCATTTCATTGTTCATAGTACCAACAGTTTAAGTTATGGGCTCCTAAGCAAGTCTGTTAAGTGCATTTGTGTTATTTTGTCTACCCCTGATGTATCTACAAATTGCTAATGGGAAGAATATTCCTTCTAGGCATAGGTAATTTTATATAAATAATTGAAATTTCTATTAATTTATAATATTAATTCATATTTATATTACTATCTAGAAGACCTCCCTATAAGATTTTCAGATCTACAATACATAATTATTTTATATAAAACTTCAACAATAAAATATATGCATGATGTGTGCGTGTTCTTCATGAGATGGAGAACTTCGTTGTTCATAGGTGTTCACAAAGAAGAATAGCATTTGTGTTTCAGATTCTTTCTCATTAAACAGAGGACAAGTGGCCTGCCGCGGTATGGTGTGGAGCCAACTTAGAAGAGGTTTTTCCCGGTCCATCAAACCATGAGGTCCAGAGGCCGAGGAGAGGGTCCCTGTCCACCAGCTCAGATCACTCTCTCCTCCAGGGAACCCTCCTAGCCATCTGCTTCACTGGGCAACCAGCCTGGCCCCTTCCCTGCCACCTGAGAGCTACCAAGAGGAGCAACCTCTCCCTGCCCAGCAATTGCTTTACCAGGCACATTTAGTCCAAGCTGTAACAACCAGAGTCCTTCATTTAAAGCTACAAGTTGGAGAAAGAGTCCCTTTTCCATGGCACACAGGATAAAAGATAAGCTGGGGAGTGAGCTGGGAGGCAAAAGGCCCCAGTCCCAGTTCGCAGACAAGGGCATCCTGAGATGAGCTGCGGGATTCCAGCAGTGCTGGGGCACCTGTCCTGCCCTCCCTCGCCCAATCTGTAGTTTAGTTATGCTGAGACACTAGCTCTTCCTGCTTTGCTTAAGCTGAACCTCATTGCATTTTTACTACTTCCCAAAAACTGAATTCTACAATTTCAGAGGCTGTGATGCATTTCTTCAGATAGTACCACACACACATGGCACAAAAGGACCCCCACTTTAGCTTCTTTATGGAAGGATCCTCAAGCTCTATTTGAAAAGCAAGTGACAGCTTCCACCCTGTTTAACATTGCTGCATTAAGTCAAGAGACAATAAGAAAGCCGGTCTTCTACCTTTTATTTCTTCCACGAGGGTTAATTGTCCATGTGCGTCATTGTCCGAGTACTCCCTCACATAGACGTTCAGTTGGTCACTTTCACTTCCACTGTTGTACAGAAAAAATTCCAAGCACTGAAATCCTCGTTTGGGGTACAATGTTCTACTTTCCAGTACTGCTTTGCCATTCACATTTACAGAGCCTCTGTCAAAGTGCATGAAGAAACCAGAGCCTACAAAGAGGACAAAAGCAGAACTGAGACAAAGCACACTGGGTGGCAGGATGGGTGTCTGTTAACAGTAGCAGGAGATCCTCTCCACATGGCTCAGCTAATATCAACATAAATCGTGAAGTGATAACTCCAGGAGCCTGAACTATAATTCTAGCACTTGGAACAGCTAACTGATAGAAGAGAATAGAACTCAAACACGCAACCTCTAAAACGTAGGAGTCTGCAGACCTGGTCTTTGCTTATCTTCATTTACCATGAGCTGAAAGACACAAGCTTAAGTATCAAATGCTAATATAGGAAAAAAAAAAAAAAAAAACTGAAGTGAGCTTTCAGCTCATGTATAAGTAGCAAGACCAAAAGTGAGATTCTGTAAGAAACACCTCTCAAGTGTCCCCACCTGGTCCAGTTCCAAAGGGGAAGAGCTACCACCTTTAATGGTTAGCAGAATTTTTTTTTTTTTTTTTTTTTTTTTTGGCAGAACCAGGGATTGAACTCAGGACCTTGCACTTGCCAGGGAAGCACTTATTCCAGTGAGCCATCTCCCCGGTCGCTACCACCTTTAAGACACCACAGAGAGATGTCCCCACTGTGAAAAGAGGGAAATTAAGTCTAAAGGGGAACTACATGGGTCAGTACAGATGCAGTGTCTGTGGTCCCCAGGCTCATGTGAGGCAGTGTGGTTCTGAGTACTTGTGGAGAAGGAAAAGCAGTGGGCCAGAGCTGGGCATGGTGGGGCAGGCCTGTAATCCTAGCACTTGGGAGGCTGAGGCATGAGGATTGTTGTGAGTTCAAGACCAGCCTGAGCTACAAAATGAGCTTAAGGCCAGCCTGAACTGCATAGTGAGACCCTGTGTCAAAAAGACAAAAAAAAAAAAAAAAAACCAGTGGGCCAGGGCAGGAGAGAGAGATGGCCAGGAAAGCAGGGCCTTGCTGGCTGGCCCACTTCGAAAGTACACTCTGAGGTTTTTGGCTTTAAGCAGAAATGGAAGTGGAAGCCAAAGCAGAAGTGGAGAAGGAGGAGGAAGAGAGAACAAGAAGAAAGAGAAAGAAAGAACACAAAAAGGAAGGAGGGAGGAAGGGATGGAGGGAGGGAAGGAGGGTAGAAGGAAGGTAGAAAAGGAAGAAGGAAGGAAGGAAAGAATGAAGGAAGGTTGGAATTAAGGAATTGAGGATGGAAAGAGAGAGAACAAGCAAGCA
>PVKA01027221.1:0-30780 GCA_004027165.1 Ctenomys sociabilis
ATAATTATTGAATCTTTGATATAATTCAGCTATAAAAAAACCTGTAAATATAATTTCATGTATGCACCTTGTACAATACCAAAACGTTATGAAAACAGTTTGCAATGTATTAATTCATCGACTCTGTATGGTTAAGGTGTCTTGAAACTGTCTGATTGACATTTGTATTTTAATAAAATAAAAATAAATGGAAAAGAAAAAAAGAAAAGTGTACACATAGAATTAGAAAACTATGAAAATGTTGAATTGCTTAGATGAACATAAATAGATAGTGAAATGATCAGTTATTTATAGAGACTCTGCTGCTATTGTATTTAATATAACCAATAGAAAAGGAAAAGAAATTTCACCAAGACACCCAAAGCTGGCAATTGTGTTTTTAAATATTCTAATGAGAATGTTCCATTTTATCATCTGTAAAATTGTGTCTTCTGTGCACTGCGATTTTTTTGGAAATGATGAGGGATGATTCCTAGCCTATTCACATACTGACATCTTGAAAAAAAAGTTTTCCTTTTCTAAATCCAAATGAGAAGGGTGATTTGGGGGAGTAGGGAAGGAAAGAACAGAGGAGAAAGGGGTGTGTGTATGTGTGTGTGTGTGTGTGTGTGTGTGTAGCTCTACACATCCAGAAAGGCAAAGGTATAAGCTTAAATTTCTAGTTCCCAACAAATGCTAGTTCCATTTCTTGGAAACCATGAGAACTTGAGAAAATCAATTATTTATTTTCTTCTAGAATTGTGACCTGCCATAAGATAAAATTTAAAACAAGCAAAATATCTAGAACATAAGGGCTGGGGAGGTAGCTCAATGAAATAAGTACTTACCTGGCAAGCACAGTGTCCTGAGTTTAATCCCTGGTCCCACAAAAAAAAAAGTAGAACAACAAGTGATCTCTAGCATCATTCATATATGTTATTGATTTGGTGACCATTGTCATTTCTCACTACTCTTGTTCTGCTTCTCATTTCTTTTTTTCTTTCTCCCTTTTACTTTTTTTCTTTCTTTCTTTTTTTTTTTTTTTTTTTTTTTTTTTTTTTTTTTTTTTTTTTTTTTTTTTTTTTTTTTTTTTTTTTTTTTTTTTTTTTTTTTTTTTGTATTTTTAGGGAAGTGTCTACAGGGTGTTCAGGATCTTACCACTAAATCAGACTTGTAGTGATCCACCTGTTTACAGCCTTCCAAGAGCTGGGATTACAGGCATGTGCTGCCACACCATCTCAATTGCTGTCTCAGAGTTCCAGGGGTGCACAGGGCCAGCACAACAGCCCCAGGGATTGAACCCCTGGCCCCTGCACCTGAATGTAGGCACTTTACTGCTTCTCAGTTCTTACAATTTCTATTAAATCTTACCCCCAGCAATATGAAGACCTTAACATTTAATTTAACCTAAAAATCTCACTTAGGAATATTATCTTCCATTCATAAAATCATATGTAAGTGGTGAGTATGTATGTGTGAAGTATCTTATTACAGAGAGAATAGCCCAACCCTGACTAGTTGAGAAGTAGATACAGTATGTTCATATTGCACAATTTAAACAATGAATAACTTTGCATTTCTTCATGAGTTCAGAAATCTCATTATTGTACAGTGACAACCAATTCCCAAATCTCATTATTTTCGAAATAACAACACTTCTGGTCCATGTCCATCTTCTGTTTTCACTGGTGTTCAAGGTTTTCATCACTAGCTCACCTGTTGCTTCTTTGTGCAAAAAGACAAAATTAATGAGGCTGTCACTTGTTTCTCAAAGGGAATGTGTAAATTGTAAAAAGTAAGTGCCGTAGGCCTGCCTGTCTTCCAGTTGGCGAAAGAGTTCCATCACATCATAGGTTGGATGACACAGTGTTGCAATATTTGTGAAAAATGCTAAATGATTACCATTATCTATATAACTGACCTAGAGGAATGGATGATTAGAAGTGTAAGGTGCTGAACAATGGTTGATTATCTAATAAAAAATAAGTTTGTGAATTTATATGATGGCATTGACATTTATCACAATGCAGTTGAAGGATAGAGGAAATAGTGTAGTTGTGCACAGCTATTGGTGTTTTTACATTTTCTCCTGTTGTTTGTATCCTGTTAAGAGACAGATTTGGGCTTGTGTTTTTCAGATAGCACAGAAATGAAAATAAAGATTAAATCCAGACTGTATGCAATTGCTTATTGGACAGCGTGGATGTAAGTTCTCTTAGAGAACATTATATGAATAAAGTACAGTATAATGTACTTTATTGAACTAAAGCTGAGTGATCCCAATTTTTGGGAAGTCTCTAGAGTACTGCTGTTCTCTTTGGCACCAGGTTGCTATTTCTTTCTTTTTATTTTCTTTTTGTATTTTAGGGATGGGTCTATAGGGTGTTAAGGTGTTAAGGTGTTCTCAGTACTAGATAGGACTCATAGTGATTCACCTGTTTACAGCCTCCCAAGAGCTGGGATTAGAAGCATATACCACCACACCCAGTCTCAATTGCCATCTCAGTGGGACCCTTGAACAGGGCCAGCACAGCATTCCCGGGGATCAAAGCCCTAGCCCCTGATCCTGCTTGCAGGTGCTTTAATCCACTGAGCTACTTGGCCAGCCCTAGGTATTGCTATTTCTGATTGTTGTTAAAGTCTTCCAAATTCAGAAATTTCTAAGTCTTATCTTGCTTTAATATTAGAGACTACACTTTATCAATATTAAAAAGATACTTGAATTACTGCAGAGTTAGAATTCCACAGGTGTTTCTGTATGAAATGTATTATCTATATGGCTCACATAGCTCACTGCAGGTACAATGGCTGAAGGCAGAAACAGTTCGGGGTCTGAGGTGCACAGAGCTCTCACTAGCAATGTCCTTGAAGCAGCTGAATGAGAAAAGAAGCACTGAGCACTGACTGGATGGGATTAACTCCAGGCTGCAGAGAAAGCAACACAGATTGAAGACTGTAGTGGGAGATGAGATTCATGTCAAAGGCTAAATTGTTTTATACCATTAATACTTAAACGTTTTTACTTCTGAAAATTTAAATTAAAAATTAAATTATCTGTAAAAATATTATAAACATTTTAATAAGATATTTTTCATTCTGTTATACAGCCTCTTAAAAGACATTAGTCCATTTAGATTTAAAAGTCTCAGTGATGTACTCTTTTCAGTCGCTGCTTTTGAAGCCAACAAAATACCCCACAACAATCTTCTAAAGGTAGTGTTTAGTTCCTTTCTCTTCTGTTTCATGGTGACATTTATCTCTTCTGGTAATGTATTGTTATGACTTGGGTGATGTGATCTCTTTTTTTATATCTTTCTACAAATTGCTTCAATGTAAATTTTACCAGTGACCTGTTTCTGACTCTTAGTGTCAGCTTTTGAGGTAGTCATAACTACAGTGTTCCAGTTTCCACTCATAATGTAAAAATGGCCTGAATTATCTTTTGCTATAATTGCTGTGCATTTATGTTTTTATTTGAAGATGTAAATAGTATCATTGATTTATTCTGACTGGTGTTATAGTCTGAATTGTCTCCCCCCAACATGCACAGAGGCCCCATTCCCCATTCCATCAAAATGTAAGTTCATTCATTGATTTCTGAAGAGATAATAGGGGTTGAATGATGTCAGAGGTCAAGTTCTATGAAATCAAGGTGCAGTCTGTATAAGAGGAGACTAGGGACACAAAACAGGTGGCAGGTGCTGACACATAGACAAGACCCCACAGAGGACAACAGTGAAAATGTGGCCTTGTGTAACCCAGGAACAAAGGCCTAAAGATCACCAAACCTCAAATACCTTAATCTTGGCCTCTGCCCTCCAACACGATGAGAAAACAAAGTTTTGTATAAGTCCTGCAGTCCATGATATTTTATTGGGAAACCTCTAGTTAATTAATACAAGTGAGCATTAAAGACTTTTATCCAAAACAAACAAATAAACAGTACAGTGCAGTGTTTTCTTATTACCTAATTCTTTGATCAGGAGCATAACAAAATAGTACCTTCTACAGGGAGCTTGGACTTGTTCATTATTTCATATGCCCAGTTTAAAAGCTTTAAAAGGGATGAATCAGATAAGTTCAAGAGAGGTTAAGATGTGAACAGATCCCTAGCACTTACTACCAGAGGATCAGCCAAAATGCCCTAGAAACCATCAAACACAAAGTAACTGTCTAGAGCAAAGTTTCAATTATACTGCAACATTCAACTGCTTTTAAGAACAAAAGTATAGGGAATTTTTTTTTCTTTTTTTAAGACAACATGTTAAGAAATCTTTACTTTTGGATAAAAAAATAATGGTTGAAATGGGATCGCAGAGAAAGCTCGGTTGGGGAATACTGCAATATTGCTAAAATATTCAATTTATTTTCCTATTGTTCAGTGAAGTGTTGCAAACTCCCCTACTGAGCACATCATGTTCAATCCCTAATGCAAATAGATTCAGTTCCAATTCATTTCATCCATGCTTTACTTATTTGTATCCCACTGAGACACTTTTGTTGCCAGATATTCTCATCGTCCCCATTTTCTATTTTTTGAAAAGATCCATCAATTCCCCTCTGTGGCGTTTGCTAGATAGCCTGTTTAGCAATCAGTTACATTTAAATAAGTAACAAGGGTCAGTGACCATTAAGCTGGAAAGAAACTGAAAATGTATCTTTAAGATTTGCATAACAATTATAAAAGAAGCTGATTAAAATTCTGACCTTTTAATAGGATTGGTTACACAAATTTTAAAAAATCCCTTAAAATCTCTGAATGTTGATTGCAACTCCTAGAAGAAAATTGTTTTTTTAAGGGCCTTACCAACTATCAATCAGTAATTAATATTGAATACTGATTAAATGACATATAAAGGATTGGACTTACTCTGAAAATCTAATCAACTGGGACTTTGCTTCATGTAGGATTAAAGTGCAAAAATCCTCTTTTATTCACTCAAGTTGGAAGCAGTGGATACTGGAATGCACACCCAGTAGTTTTGTAGGTCTTTGTACTGTTACTCTGGGAAAACAAATGCATTAGGCCACTCACTGTTGTTTAGATTAGAAATCCACATACCAGGAATGATAGGAAAAACAATGTAACTAAGAAAAAGAATGAAATTGGACACTAAACTTCTGGCTGCTTAGTAGAGAAGTAAATTCCTTATCAAGCAAAAAGCAATTTTTCTGGGCCCTGGAACCATAATAAAAATCCCATTTGTTTACTCTGATTATTGGAATATGTGTCTCCAAGACAACAATAAACTGGGGGCTAAATATAGGATCCTAGCAGTGTCCCTCAAGTTCAGCTTCTTTTCACTTTATATTTGCTATCCCTTTTTAGGATCTTTTGAAAGTGTTCAATTTTTGCTCAAAATACAAATTCAAAGTTTGCTTTACTTTATATTTAGGGAAGAGCCCTGTCACAGGATCAGGAGACTGTATGTTAAAGACATTGAAGCAAATGGCATATGACAGCTGATGTGAATGATCCCTGGGGTCAATGATTTAATAGAGTGGGAAGACTGACCTTGCAAGAGGCCATCAGAAATCATTAGATGAAAATTCTCATGCAAGAGGGAATAAAATCAGAAGACAAGTCTGAATATGAGTAACAAGAAGGCATTTTAAACCTGTGGGTGCATATGCTTATCTGGTTGATGTGATTAGGAGCTATTGGAAGTTCTCTTGAAAATACCAACATTTCCCCAGGGAAACTGTTCTTTAGAGGTGATGATGCCGAAAGAAATGATATGGATGCTGGGAAGAATAGAAAAAAGGCCAAAGTGTCTGAGGACTGATTGAATCAGGAAGTTGTTCTCCCCATGCAGCAGCATGAAGGGCTCACTTGTGAAGTGAGTGTCCACTCAGCATTACTGTTTTACTTTGGAAGTCTTCAGAATACAGCAATAGTGTGGGTCAATGTATGGAGCTTTGTTGAGCAGATATGAAAGATAAAGAGAGAGCTGGAAAACTTGGGGAGGTAGGTATGAGAATTATTCTGTAGACAATGAAAGCTAGAGGAGGAGAGAGGGGGGACGGGCAAGGCAATTACAAGGAAGAGGAACAGGAAGAGGTACTTAAGTTGTGGGAGTCTCCCTCTCCTCTGTAATGAGAGTCTAAGGTGACATGGCCACAGGAGTTGGAGTGGGAGCATGGGAGTGCGGAGGTCAGTAGAGGGCGTCATGGCTGCGGTGGTGGCCAGGCATATGAATTATTGTCTCCAACAGGTTTTCCTTAAATTAGTCAATATTCACATTTTAATCTGGATAATGCTTTGCTGTGGAATTGTGCTCTGCAGAATGTTTAATAGAATCTCCATTCTTTAACATGTGGATGTCAGTAGCATCTGTGGCATTGCAACAATTTTCAGGATTGGCCACATGTTTATGGGAAGGAACTTGACTCTAGGTAGAGGTTACATGGGACCTACATGAATTTGGTCAAACTATGAAAATGTATTTGAAAAGCAGAAGAACAAAAAGATAAGCAAGGTTTCAAAGTGCAGCAGTGAATCAGAAACCATAATTTAAAAATGAAAATAATAGTTCCTTGACCTTAGAGTGACATCAGAAGTGAGCATAAGGTACCACAGAGAAGGGAAAGGATCCAGAAGGGTGACAATGAGGATCCCAGTTCTGATACGAAGACCTGGGACAGAGAACTACAGCTCACCCAATGGCTAAGGAAAGGGCTGCAGGGGTGTCAGTGTCCACAGCAGATACCCACGTTGTGGTAGGTGTGGAAAGGTACAACAATGTTCAGTGAAAAGGCAAAGGCTAGAAGAGTTTATAGGTGGTGAACCTAAGAAAATCAGAGCACACAGTGAGAAAATTTGGGAATCAGTAAGTGATCACAGAGAGCAAAGTGGGATGCAAAGAGGTTTGTGAGAATGAGATTCTGGAACGGAGGAGAGGGACCTGGAGGCATGCTGCCCAGGGAAGGGAAATAGAGATTTCTTTCAGGCTCAAGAGCTAACTGTCTACTAGTTTGCTGAGAACATGTTCTATTTGTTAAAATTTCTTTTCTCTTTTTTCTGTGAGCAAAGGTTCCCTGTATCAAGGGCTGATGATCCCTATGGGGTGAATAGTCTTTTACCAGATATAGTTCACAGAAAAATTCCCACATGAAAGCATATAGAGAGTGAAAACATCCTTTATTGACATGGAGAGTCTGAAAATTCAGAGTTTTCTCTAGCAGTCATCAAAAGGAAGAATGTGAACCGGTGAAATAGCTCAGTGGACTAAGCACTTGCTTAAGCAAGTGCAGGGAACCAGGTTCAATCCCCGTTACCACATGCATGCTGATTGAAAACAGGAGGATCAGTATGAGTTCGAGCTGCAAATACACACACACACACACACACACACACACACATGCACACGCACACACACACGCATGTGCATGTATGTGTGTGTGTGTGTGTGTGTGTGTGCACATGTGCTTGCATTCTTGTCAAGAATCCAATATTAAAACTCAGTTTCCCTAAAGGCCAAATCCAAACTGTGACAATGAAAGATCCTAAAGGGCCAGCGAGATGGCTCAGTGGAATAAGTGCTTCCCTGGCAAGTGCAAGGGCCTGAGTTGAATCCCTAGTTCCACCGGAAAAAAAAAAAAGATCCTAAAGCAAAGAAAAATGAGCAGTAAATTCAGGGGACAAGCGAAACAATTCCAGGCAATATTGCAATGAAAATATATGTACCATAAACTTGAATAGAAGGTAACTATAAAATACAATCTGGTCTTCTCCTACTGATTAACAGAATGTGTTTCTAGAAATTCATTAATTTTAAAAATTATATTGTAAAACAATATTCATGTTTATAGACCTATGGCATAGTCTTTAGTATCAAATACTTTCATGTAAAAGATTAATAAAAGAACTCATAGATCAGTGGAGAAGTTTTCTAAAAATAGATTAAGAAACAAATGAGTTATTCAGTAAAAGACTTGTCTTAAGGACTGATACATAGATTGGAAAACTTAGAATTAAAAAACAAACAAAAAAGCCTGTATAGTGAGAGTCAACGATTTTTGACAAAAGTATCCAACAAAAGTAATTTTCTTTCTTTCTTTCATTCTTTCTTTCTTTCTTTCTTTCTTTCTTTCTTTCTTTCTTTCTTTCTCTTTCTTTCTTTCTTTCTTCATTTTTTTTGTATTTTTAGGGAAGGGTCTACAAGGTGTTCAGGGTCTCACTATTAGATTAGATTCATAGTGATCCACCTGTTGGCAGCCTACGAAGAGCTGGCATTACAGATGCGTACCGTCTCGCCCAGCCTCAGATGCCATCTCAGCTGGCTCTTGGGGCCAGGGCTGAAACCGCAAGCATGGAGATCAAACTCCCAGCCCCTTCACCTGCTTGCAGAAGCTTTAATCTACTGTGCTATTTGGACAGCCCTTAATTTTTTTCAATAAATTGTGTCAGGACAACCAGGTAATCACAAGAATGAAGTTAAACCATTTCTTTAATAAAAGGATTAGTTCAAAATAGCCCATAGGTTTGAATATAAGTGCTAAAAATTTAAAATTTACAACAAACATAGGAATTGTAGAGTTAATTAGACAAGGGTTTCTTAGAGATGAGATTAAAATCACAAGAAGGTAGGTGGAATGGGTTACATAGAAATGAAAAAGAAAAAAAAAAAACCTTCTTATTCAAAGGACCCCATTAAGAAAGTGAAAAGACAACTCATTTAATGGGAGAGGGTATCTGCAAACCATAAATATGATGAGGCTGATACCTGAAAAAGAGAGCCATCTCTATAATAAAAAGACATATCCCATTAAAACTCAAGAAAGGATGTAAATGTTCAAGGAAGACAAACAAATGATAAGTGAGCATTTGAAATGGTGCTTGATATCTTCAGTTGTTAGCAAATGAAAACCAACAAGAAGAGACACTCCTCAGCAACTTCAGTTGGCTATAACCAAGTAGAAGACAGAAACAGGCAGTGAGCGTCTCTATTGCAAAATCCAAAATCTGATGCATCTCAATATCTCAAAGTTTTTAAACACTGATACAAGGCCAAAAGTGAAACACACTACTTAAGGAACTTTGATTTCATGTACAACATTATTTTATAAATTACATACAATTCCTTTGGGCTATATGAATAAAATGCATCGGGAATAGAAGTGAGTTTTGTGTTTTGACTTGGGGTCCCCATCCCCCAGATAGCTCATTACATATGGATAAATACTTTAAAATCTATGGTCTTGAGTAGTTCAAGTAGGGGATAGCAATGCTTATTGTTTACAAACTGCCACCTGTGTGCTTCACTGGTGAGAATGCACATTAATGAAGCAAATGTGGAAAATGGCTAGGCAGTTCCTAAAGTTATTAGTTACCATAGACCTCACATCTCCTTTCCTAGCTATATGTCCTTGAAAACTGGAGAGATGCACTTGTACAAACTTCCACAATGATGTTCACAGCAGCAATATTTACAATCTGCAAAAAGTGAAGAAAGCAATCCAAGGCTCATGAATGGCTGACTGGGTCTTATAATAGTATAATGTGGCAGTATTCAGCTGTGACTAGTAACAAAGAAATAAGAGTGCTCCACCACGAAAATGTTTCTGTAGTTATCTGAGAGTGCTGTTTCTCTTCCAGTACCTCTAATTCCTGAATTCCCTCATCATTTCACTGTTACAGCCCAAAGCACTGCAAACATTGCTCCCTGCATTGCTGGAGGGCCTCCCTGAGCAAGGGTTCCTCCTTGTCCATATTTCACTGAGAGAAACATGGCAAATCACAATGCCCAAGCAATATATGCGGTACACATTAAATAACTTAAATTACTGTAAGTATGATTCAAAATAGGATACTTTCTGAATCAAAAACAGGGTTTCATTCATTTTTCTTAGAAAACTATTTTACTCTTAGAAATGTCACCTTTTTCATTCATAGAGAGGATATTTGTATTAGTGAGCTTTCTGTCACACTGTGAGAATACAGCAAGAAGAGGGAGGACTCAAAAGAAGTGATGTATATTTTAGCTCAGGGTACTGGAGGTCTCAGTCCATGGCCAGCTAGTCCAACCTTTAGGCCTTCAGAGGATCCTAGAAGAAGTTTCTCACCTTGTTGCACCTGGGAATCAGAAAGAGAAGCAATGAGACAGAGAGAAAAGAGATGGGGCAAAGATGAGGTCTTCAATTTCATGCTCTAGGACCCACTTTCTCCAACTAGGCCCCACCTCCTGTCTGCCCACTCAGCTCATGAGCTAATCGATGGCTTAGCCCACTTGATGAGTTTATAGCCTAAATAATCCAATTGGTTTCCAAAAGCCCAACACCTGGCAGCCAACTTATAAGCATTTAAGGGCATGTTGGTTCCCACCCCCAATATGTTAAAATATTACATTTTTGTCCTTTCTGTTCTCTAAATGCACCTATTGAGTATTAAGATCACATGATAGTTTAAACAGTAATTCAAATAAGTAAATGCAGTGAGAATACACATTCAGTTTAAAAATCTGCATTTAAGGGGCCTTTAAGAAGTCATTTATCTTATACTTTACCAAGAGAAATACATGAAATTCTGATGATAATTATTCTTAGATCTGTTGATGAATCTAGATCACAGGCATGCTGTGACCTAGAAAACGGAGAAAGACTCATTCTGTTTTTTTCATCTCAATTGAATTAATTTCTGCTCTAATCTTTATGATTTCTTCCCATCTTTGCGCTCTGGGTTTTGTTTGCTCTTCTTTTTCTAGTTGTCGGAGGTGCAACACTAGGGTGCTAATTTGTTCCCTTTCTGTTTTCTTAATGTGTGAGTTCATAGCTATTATTTTCCCTCTAAGAACTGCTTTCATCGCATCCCATAAATTCCAGTAAGTTGTACTTGAATTTTCATTGAATTGTAGATATTGTTGAATTTCTTGTTGAATTTCTTCTGCGACCCATTGATTGCTGAGTAGGGTGTTGTTTAGTTTCCATGAGTTTAGTGGGTTTTTCTGGTTTCTTTTGTCATTTATTTCCAGTTTCATTGCACTGTGGTCAGATAGTGTGAGAGCTTACACCTGCTTAGCAAGAACAGAAGACACTGAAAACATCTTCTGAAAAGAGCAGTATGATTTCAAAGCCAGGTGTGAGCTAGCAGGAAGGCAGAATCCCTGGGGTCTGCAGGAAAAAGGACATTCATAGGTAGAGCCTTTTGTAATTTTGTGGCCATTGCCTTCAGGAATTTTCCAAAACTCTCACAGGAACCATAATGCATATGAGAAAAGTTCAGAACTGCTTCATAAAAATAAACTCATCTCTAGGTCTTGTTCAAAGGCCTTTTTTAGTTGAATGATATTCTTCTCTTACATTTCCTTTTAGGCTTTCAGTCTTATCTAGGAGTGAAATGAACTGTGGTCAACAGAGGTTTGTGATTCAAAAAAAAAAAAAAAATAGGTTAAAAATACCAGAAAAGATGGTAGGGGGATAGCGGAATAGGTATCCCTGGAGAAATACGAGTGAATATACAATCTTGAGGCAAAGATCCACAATAAGACTGACATTTATTACAAGTACTAGAACACAAGAATATTGTCAATATTCATTACTTCCATCCATACCAACGGTGTTTCAGGAGAGTAACAATGGAACATGACAGGAAGAAATGAAAGTTACTACTTTGCTATGGTGATATAGAATTTTGGATTTTAACAAAGAAAGGAACAATCAACCAAGCAATGGGATAAGGCAGGAAAAACAACAGCCTGAAGACACAAAACCATCCTTAAAAACATATCCAAATGTGACAGAGAGATTAGAATGATCAAATTGGTGTTTATAAAACTATGATGAATATGTTAGAGATTCTAACAGAAAAATTTTAGGTAGAATGCCAGAGCATGTGGGTATTGTAAGCAGAAATGTGGAAACTTGAAGAAATAGTTAAAATTTAATTTGAGAAGTCAAAAGCAGTATAACTGAAATGAAGAATGTCTAGAAGAGCTTATCAGCTGAGCTGACATATGGAGGAAAGAATCAGTGAACTTGGTTGACAGTGAGAAACGTCCTTAAATAGAATTTGCTCACCAATATCTGGGAAAATAGTAATATTTAGAATAGAGTCTAAAACTCTGAACTTGACAACAATAGAAAAAAATTATTCCACTTAAAAGCTGGTCATAATTCATGAATGAATATTTTGCCCAAGAGTTTGTTTAAGAAAATGAAGGAGAATGTACACAACATTAGTGGCTAAGAGGTAAATTAACATAAATTATTCAAAGTTAATCTATTCATTTGTACTGCCTTCTGTATGTCTTTATATTTGCCAATTTGTGGCTTTAAAGGGTTTTCATTTGTTTGTGCTTGGGAAACATTTGTGAATAGAGTTTTGACTGAGTGTAGCTTTAAGAATTTTCAGCAGACATCTGGCATTTAGGGAGCATTTTCTCTTGAAGCGGCGACGAATTTGTGCTTTTTCATGCTCATGGGACTGAGAATGTGGTTCTACAAAGAGTAACCAGCCTAGAAGGAGCACTCAGGGCTCAAGGTTTCAAGGGACTTCTGATGATAAGAAGACGAAGGGAGAAAGAGTAATGGTCAAGGAGAGGAAAGAAGAAAAACTGCTTCGCTAAGACCTTGAGTTCAAGTTTCAAGCTGAAGAGAATAAGGTGTCCCAGTGACAATGTTAGATCTATTCAACTCCATAGAAAGAAAAACAGTTAAGTTTGAGGCAAAATTTGCCCACAAATTATGTGTGCGTGTGGAGCTAGAGTCCATCATGTTTGGTATTCTGGCACGGTTCCATCCTGGAAACAGTGGCTCTCCGTGGGACTCAGTTAATACAAGGAAGCTCGGCTTCTGGGAGCTGTCCCTATGCCACAGCCCTACGGGAGCTTCTGCTTTCATACTTCTTCCAACTTGTAGTTGGTCAGCAACTCACACGCAGAGCACCCTCTAGGGCGACTGCTACCTAAGGGAGCTTGAGGAGCCGGAGCCAGAGAAGGAGAGGAAGCTTGAAGTGAACTGGGGATGGGACTCTGAATTGCATTCAAAAACATAGAAACATTTCCTCAGGGAGATTGGAACAGAGGACTTTTTTAAAAATAAAAATCTCTCTGGCGGCTATGAAGATGCCCATACAGGCATGCTAGAGGCACTTCCCTGGCACCGCGTCCCCGCTCTTTGAACATGCAGATTCTGCCCAAGACCCCACAGACAAACAGATGGCCTTTGGCAAGCAGGAGGATCTGGTGACCACTATGGGGCAATCGTCTTCTTCCAAATCTGTCTCACAAATCTTATTCTCTGGTGCTCATTACCTTCAGCTTACTTTAAAGTCTTTATTTTAGCAGCATGACTAGAAATGATCTGCACACTGTACTCATAGATTTAATGAAAGGACGAGGTCCTGGTATTTCTTCTAATTGTATTCCTTGTTCTATCTTGCTTTTCTATTTCAAAATAAATTATTTTCGTCAAATTAGTGGGATAATTTCCTCATATTAATATAATTTTATTTAAACCTAATGGTTTTTAAAGCTCATTTTACAAAATATTCACTTTGCTAGATTTTTATTAAAAGGTATATTACAAATTTTCTATTACTACGTAATTGGGCAAAATGTTCTTTCCTACTCTTATTATTAAAACCAGGTATTAAAATGATTTTGCTATCTTGGCATTTTAAAATAATTATTAATTTCATGCCTACTTGCTTTCTACCTGTTTTATTCCTGAGATATTTATATAGCTCCTTCCTAGTCTTTTAATTCTCTGGTTAAATTAATTGCTTTTTCACTGTTCTCAAGTTTATTTTCACGTGTCAGAAATTGTCTGGGGCCTTGTCCTTTCCTAACCGCAGAAATCTTCGTGGTTATCATGAAGCTTTCAGAAGCTGCTTGTTATGATTTAGAAAGGAGAGCCGCCCACCCCCATAACTGGGCGCTTTCGCAGGGTCAGCTTAGGACACTGGCTGACTCAGCAGGTGCTGTAGCCCCACCCCCACCCCCATGGTCCTGGAGGCGGGGTCTGGTCCCTCCAGGTGTCACCTGGGGAGCAAGTTTAAGGTGATCTCCTTTCGGCCCTTCCCTTGTCTCCCTGCTTCCTAGTCACCAGGACTTGAGTTTACTTTTTGGGGAGCACTATGGGTTGAAAAGACCACCCAAAACAAGTGTCTTCCCTTTTAAGTTCTGGTTATCAAGTATTTTGCCCAAGCAATAAGTGACAAGGGCAGTTATTGTTTGGAACACCAAGTCTTCTTTCTTTTCTAACTTACATATTTATAGAATGCATGTGTCAGGTGATACTTAGATGTTTATGATAGTCTCTTTGGCTTACCACAGAAATGCTAGGTAATGTGTCTAGTAAATATATCACCATGCATTGATTTTCTAATTGCTCTGCATAATTCCCTAGTATTTCAAACCATTTAACAGAAAGCAATTTGAAAATTATTGATTAATAAGAGACAACGTATTCTCCTGGTAGAAAATGATTTCTGTCTTTTTTTTTTTTTTTACATATTGTTTCCCTTTAGTGTTGTATTATTTAAACTATATAAACTATGTGTATTTTTATGTATAATAAACCTTTTAAAAATATATACTATTTTCTGACATTTTTCATATAAAATCCAAAACCGCATTAAAGTTCTTCCATTACAATTCCCATATAACACAGACTCTAGTCCTAAGTCAAACCCTGGAGTCTTAGACCTGACACCTCCTCATGTGTGTTTATTGGTGTCAGACGCAAAAAATGTATTGTGTGGCATTGTTTACTCATCTTGAATTTCCATTTATTTATTTATCTATCTATTTATTTATTTATTTATGGCAGAACCAGGGAATGAACTCAGGCCCTTGTGCTTGCCAGGGCAGCACTTATTTGACTGAGCCATCTCCCCGGCCTCATCTTGTACTTTCTGCATTCTCACTTCTACAGTGATATTACCCCTACTAATTTACTTTTCTCTCTATTATTACCTACACAAAGAAAGCTTATTTTTGTTAAATAACCCAATTATTCCTTTGTATCAGAAGGTAATGCGGGTGTCCACTTACATGGTTAATCAATATTTATGTGTCTTCCTATGCCCCCAGCTAGGTATCTGGAAGGTAGTAAGGACACAAAGGCAGTGACTCTGACATATGCCAGGACTCAGGGCTTCTCATTGTGTATGGAGAGGGGAGGGGGCAGAAAGGAAGATATGAAGGGAAAAGATGTGGGTGCGGTATCCAATTCTTTTTCACTGAACTATTTAGTTTCCATCTCTCGAATAATACTTCTTTCTAAAATTATGGTAAAATACACACAAGCATAACATTTATCACTTTAAGATTTAAAATCATGTTTATTTCTAATATCTTAATGGTCTTTCCTGCCTTTACTAGACATTCAATCCGTTTTCAAATGATTATTTTATATGTTGTGGCATAGCAAGCAATTTATTTTGTGTGTAGATCTCCAACTACTCCAGTACTATTTGGCCAATAGACTATTTTCCTGCATTTTAAGGCCTTAACATCCTTGTCAAAAATCAATTGATGTTAGGTATATAGAATTATTGCTGTAATCCCTCATTTCGATGTCCATCTTTATGGCAGTACTACTCTGACTACTATAGCTTTGTAGGGGTTGAAATTGGAAGTAAAACTTAACTTTACTCTTTTTCAAAATCTAAAAAATTGATAGTTTACTTCAAAAGCCTTTCAGCACTATACACATACATAATAAAAGAACATTGCAAATTATGTTTAAGTACAGAAGGTTCTTCACTTTCATCCATGCATTGACTCTTTGCTTTGCTGACAGCAGAGTTTCACACTTTGGTTAAAATTATTTAATACAACTGCACTCGGCATAAAAAAAATTTAAAGAGCGGCACTTCTCATGCTGACTGACCAGCACTCCCAACAGGTCAGAAGGTCAGCAGGATGCCGAACCTCCCTAGAGGAAAATTATATCATCTTGAAGCTGAATGGAGCCCCTACTGGGGGGAAGTCAGCAGGGAAGCCTCACTGCTGCAGCTCCGCAGGCATGTTCCCCACGCCTCAGTACCAAGGAAGAGCCGCCTGTGCTTGTCTTGGTTGTTCTGTTCCAACTGTGGGCAGGTACAGTGGATACCTCCAGAGTTCTAACCAAGAACCGTATATTTCACACCATCTTACAAATAAAAAGTAATGCACCTGGAACGATCCTCTGATGTTTGTCACACCAATGCTGACATGCACAGACTGAAGCTAAGGCTGTGTCTTTATTAAAAATGCTTGCAAGTATGTGCAACCTTGATATGACGTCAGATGCCACACATGCCCAATACCATTTCACATAAACGGCTAACGATTTCTAGAGCACTTTGAGAGAATGCAATGTGGTTGCACTTATGTTTTGTAACTAAACCTAATGGCAGCCAGAGACACAAGTCAAATGACAAATATTATTCCGAAGGCCTCCTACTTCAGCACAAGGGGCTAGATAAAAAGGTTGCTTTTTTTTTTTTGTCTTTCATTTAGCCATTGCCCTCTGTTCCTCTCTTCTTCTTCCTCTTCCTCTCCAGCTTTCAGGGTAAATTCCATTGAACCTTTTCTGCAACTTTGTTGCCTTAGCTATATGTACTGCTGTCACCGTTCCTTAAATTGTTATACATCTCAGCCAGCTTTCTTCATTCACTTGAAACTTTCTTTCTATTAGTACATGTTTTCAGTACATGATGGTTACATGCCTTGTGTGCAGCCAGTATAAATACACAACACATCTAACTTTATAAACTGGGTTTCTCATTTGAGACAAACCATATGATGATATTCAAGTGTATGTGTCTGATTGATTTCACTTGTTATTACGACCTCCTGGTGCTTCTCCGTGAGAGCTGCCAGGGTTTCCTAAGTTGGTCTTGGTTAGAATTCTGAATGGAACCAGTAGAATCCAGATGGTAGACCTTTTAGATCCATCATCCTCAGCTGGCCCGCAGTCCTTCATTTCCTGGTGTTAGCGTGTGTACTTTATCTGACTTTATCATTTGATTTGATTTCAATTTCTCCTTCTCAGCATTGTTATTTACTTTTCAGCACATTTGAAAATTTTGCCAAATTTTTTTTTTGTTCTGTGCAAAGCAATCTGCAGACTACTTGTGCTTTGGTCTCATGGGGTCACTTTTACCCTGCTCATTCTTTTATTTGTGAACTGGGCTTTCACTTCATCATCAAAGAAAAGGGTCTTGCAACTTGAAATGAATTTTAGGATCAGTGTTTGATTACTAAAAGAAAACAGAGGCTGCTGAAATTTTGACAGACACTTCATTAAAAATCCATGGATCACTCTGGAGAACGTGACCTTAAATACATTAAGCCTCCTAAACCATAAGTATGTAATCATGTTCACTTCATTGAAATCTTTTAAAGCTAACTCCTAAGCAAATTTTATAGATTTTCATGTGCAAATATTTTGCTATCATGATTAATTTATTCCCAATTATTTAAATTTTTGATGCTATTATAAATGGATTTAATTTTTTTACCTTTTTGAATTCTTCATAGCTCATGCATAAATACAATATTGATTCTTATGCAGTAAGCTCTTTTTTTTTGCAACCTTGGTGTATCTGCTAATTATTTCTAGCAGTTTGAAGTGCCAACTCTAGAATTTTCTCCATATAACACCATATCATTGGTAACGATAGTTTCACTGTTTTCTTTCCAATTTGAACGCCATTTCTTTTATTCTTTCAATTGTAAGGTAAAAGCACTGTTTTTTTTTTTATTTGAATATGATGGTAACTAAGAGGTGTTTGTTACTGCTGGTTAAGTACCCACTATTCTATTGAGAGAGTATGCTTGTATTCTCAGTTACCTAAGTTATTCTAATGACTAGTTTTAGATTTTGTGAAATCGTTTTTCAATGATTGGATAATCACATATTTTAAACATTTTCTTTTTTCTAAGCTTTATGTATCTTACATTAATTGCCTACACATTCCAAGGCTAAAACTACTTAGTCTGTTCACTTTGAAGTGGTCCTGAAGACTAGTAGTTTTTGTTGAAGAATTTTTTTTCTAAAAGTCAAAGAGATTGTTGCTCATGATTTTCTTTTCTTGTTGAATCTTTAATTTGGTTTCAGGATTATGCTGCCTTCACAGCTGCCTGTACTTTTTAGAAGAGCTTGTTAAGGTTTTGTGTTGATTTTCATTTTAATGTGTTGGTAATTTTAGCAACAGAGCCATTGAGTTCTAGGGTTCTCTGGATTGGGAAGTTTTAATTATTAAATCAGTGTCTAACTTGTTATAAACTCTTCAGAATTCTTCTGGAATCAGAAATTTTCTTGTTTGCTTGTTTGTTTTTTGTGTTTTAGTACAGGGTCCACAGGGAGGAATTGTTTTAAGGACTTTTACAGGCGCTAATATTTTGGTATATATTCATAGTATTCTAAAATTTTTTATTTCTGTAAAGTTAGTGTTAACATCATCACTTTCAGTTTTGATTTAAGTAATTTCAGCCTTCACATATTTTTTGAAGTCTAATCAAAGATTTTTCCATGATATTGAGTGTTCAAAGATTCTGTCTCTCTCTCTCTGTCTGCCTGTCTCTGTCTTCCTCTGTCTGTCTCTGTCTCTGTCTCTGTCTCAGTCTTTCTCTCTGTCTCTCTCTGTGTCCTGCCTTCCTAAGTTTATTTCAATATTCAAATTCCCCCACAGTTCCTTGAGGAATAAGTCAGTACTGATTTATCTTTCTTCATGTTTTATGTAGATATTTACAGGTATAAAATTCCAATAGATCCTATAAATTTTAATATATTGTATTTTTGTTTTCAATTATTTATTTATTTATTTATTTATTTATTTATTTATTTATTTATTTATTGGTACCAAGAATTGAACACATGACCTCATGCTTGCCAGGCAGATGCTATTTTGTTGAACTATATTCTGGCTATTTTCCTTTATTTCCACCTATATTCTAATTTCTTTATGACCTTCATTGACCCATTGTTGGTCTAAGTGCATTGTTTAATTCACATATACTTGTGAATTTTGTAATTATTATTTTGGCTTTTTTATTATGGTGTATTAACTATCATTCATTTCTGTTTTAAATTATTGAGATATGTTTTGTCGTTTTTCATGGGGATTTTCCTGACAAGCACTCCACATGTATTTGTAGCTGTCTGGGACTGTTTTTCAAAATATTTTTTGATGTTGCTTATTCATCTAGTTCCTTATTTATGTCCTTCTGAATGATTTTTATCCATTATTGAAAATGAAGTATTGATGCTTTTGTTGTTAGGATAATAATGTTATTTCTCCGTTCAGTTTTGTCTGGTAGGATCCCTGGAGCTATGTGCATTTATTTTTATAATTACTATTTCTTTTTAGTGACTTAGCCCTCTAATCAATATATAAGCTTCTACACTGCTTCTAATAATGTTTGTCTTAAACAATATTTTGATCTAGCAGCTCTCTTAGTTACTTTTTTCATCCCTGGGACAAAGCAGCAGACACCTACCATTCAAAGGACTGGGCTCACGATTTTAGAGATCTCAGTCCATGGGTGGGGGCTTCGCAGCACAGCCTGCATGGTGGGGAGCTCCCCCTTGCGACGCCTCAGTGGTTGCCTTTACTGACACAGCCCACTGCCCGCAGCAAGTCAAGCATATGACCTCCCTGATTCAGACACCTCCCCAAGGCCCCCCATAAGCACAGGGGCCCCCTTGGGGACGTTCTTGATCTAAACTCAAGACCATATTTTTCTTACTTTTTACAAACTACATCATTTTTATTTCATTTTTTTGCATTATTACCAACTTTTAGTGTCTTTGTATCTGAAATGAGATTATTAAATAAAAATCATGAAACCAGTATTTTCATTCAATACTGTATTCTTTGTTTTTATTTGGGAGCTTTATCTGTCTATATTTGTAATAGCTTCTAATAAAGAAGATCTGACATCTTCCATTTTGCTCTTTTCTTCTTATGTTATATACATATGTACTTTTAGTCTTCTCATTATTGCCTTCTTTTGGAGTGAATCCACTTAGAATTAATAGATTTTTTAAATGGTAGGATTCTCACCCCTACTAACTATATATGCTGATACCTGTGAACCAAGCAACTGCACTGAATTTAACAAAGTGTAGTGGAAAGGTGACACTCCAAATGCCTGCCATTCTGGTCTTATAAATATGTACTTCTTGTTATGACATACCAGCTATTACTACACTGTCCTTTTCTAAAGGGTAGTAAATGAAAAATAAGACTAAAAATTCACAGGACAGTCATGCTGCAATGGTACTAAGCTGTATATGAATGGATTTCTAAATATCTATATAAATATATGTAAGTGTTCATTCCTATTTTTTAATTTTTTTTCTTCTTCATATTTTGTACAGACTTAGAGTTTAGTATCTCAATACTTGATGGAAAATACATGTTCCATGTTATGCCTATTTAGACTAACAGAGTGGGTAAACTGAACTGCATATGTTGCAGGGTAATAATCAGCTTCTCTTCTGGAGGGTTAACAACCTAAGTTTGCAGATCAAAAATTGGAGAAAAACAAAGGCTGCAAAGTCAGCCAACATTTTGGCCCTAGCCTTTCAAGGTCAGTGAAGACTCAGGACACAGAAGAATTTGTACTGTAATATCATGTAACTCAGTAGTGCCCCATATTTTCTGATCAAGGAGATTATGAGGCCACAGAGGAATGTGATAGATGATGTATAGTGTGCCTAAGGAGAGTCACATGGAGAGAAAACTTTCTCTCAGGCTTCCACAGAGAGCAAACTGGTCAAGCAATGGTCATGACTCATCCACAAGGCTGACACTGACAAGGGATCTACAAAGAGCCATACAGGGTAACAGGATAAACTCTGAGAGTACCTGACTGACTTATCTGATACAAAAGTTACATTTTTGTTATATAGGTCTTGCTTTAACTCAGTCTTAAGCATCCAGCAGAAAAGTATAAAAATGGACTCATGTAAAGTCATAATAATATAATGAGTTGTGAATGGCTCAAGTCAACAACTTCTGTGGATAACCTGCTACGGTTGTGGACTGCTGATCTGTGTTAGATTTCTTTACTTAAAATACATATGTGTGTGTGGAATTAGCCATCTATGTTTTGAAAATCTGTAACACATTTATTGTTGTATGTTACCCTATTTATGTCATTTTTTCTCTTTGTTTGTGATTCTATTTTTCACTCTTCAAGTTAAAACACACAAAAAAGAATTAATAGATTTCCTTAACCCAGCATATGTTTAAGTTAAAAAAATTGAGTAGGCAATACAATAAATTACCACGTAGCTCCCTTTTCCTGCCATCTGGTCATAGTTTCGTCCTTCTATAGTCTTGCAGTCGTGTGGTCCATTTGTTATTCTGAACCAATGCTGCCACACTGTCATTAAGTCAAGCGCTTAATTGATTTGATGCCTCTCTCTTTGCATTACACAACTCAGTGATTATTAACAAATGTGTCATACGTATACTGAGCATTACATCATCTAAACTCCTTATACCTCCTGGAAACTTCTATGTGCTTCAGCCACCCATTCTTTGTGCTTACTCAAGCATTGTCCACCAGAGTCATTTTACTGTCTGCATAGTTTTTCTTTTTTAGAATCTCATTGAATTATACAGTGTGCAATCCTTTAAGAATTGCTTCTTTTCAGAGTGTTTTTTACAAAGCATAATGCTTAAATTAATAGCCTAAACTATCATATTTTTATGGCTTGTGCTTTTCATGTTGTTTTTCTGAAACAAATGAAAAAGCCTGCAGTCACTGAAGTTTTTACCTGTTATTCTCTAGAAGACTATATATATATATATATATATATATATATATATATATATATATATACTTTTGCCTTTGTCATTTCATTTTACAATCTATTTCAATTTATTTGGGGAAATTTGTAAGGTATATATCTAGTCTCACTTGGAAAAATACTTATTGCATATGGGTGTTTAATTGTCCCAGCAATGATCATTAGCAAGACTGTCAGGGACACCTGTGGTGAGCCTTGCATCACCTGCCAGGTGTTTCAGTACAAGAGAGAAAGAGGCAGAGACAAACAACAGCCAGAGGAAATCTGGGGTGACCAGTTTTTCACAGGAGTGAGAGGCCACAGGCAGTCAGAATCTTGTCATTTATTGATTGAAGAGGGGATTATCAGATGATTTAGAGTGTGGATGGAGAAGGTTTTATACTAAGAAAGATCTTGCCCTGGAGTATCTTTAGACATAGGAATCTTAGGCTAAGCTTCAGTAAATGGGAGAGGATGGTTAGCCCCTAATGAGATCATGGGGAATCTCAAAAGGGACACCAATGATCCTAAATCTCCCCTTGTCCCTTCAGGAAGGTCTGTAAACTAGCTACTGTGAATCTATGGTCCCCAGCAGAAGGCAATCTTTTGTATAATAGATTGCTTTTACTTCTTTATCAAACATTAGGAGATATTATTGATAAGGGTCAATTTCAGGACTTGGTTCTGTTTCATTAATGTCCTTTTCTAATTACTTTCCAATATTTAAAATATTTATTGAGCATTCTTCTGATTACTACACAATTTTGTTTAAATAGTAGAAGAACTCCAAAAGAATATTTCTCTCATGTTCTTTTCTATTCTTTCTCTCCTGCTGTTTTTTTCAGTTTAATTATTGTCTTACTGGATTTGTAAAGTTCTGGAATTCTGCTTTGTTGTTTATGTTCTTTTTGCTAGTTCTTTTAAGAGACAGCTAGACAGAATTCTTTTTGTGTGTGTTTAAGACAGGGTGTACAGGGTCTCACTATAAAGATCACACTCATAGTGATCCTCCTATTTTCAGCCTCCCAAGCACTGGGTCTGTAGGTGGGCACCACCACACCCAGTCTCAGTTGCTCCAGGGGCAGCATCTTCATGGAGAAGGTTTTATACTAAGAAAGATCTTGCCCTGGAGTATCTTTAGACATAAGAATCTTAGGCTAAGCTTCAGTAGGTGGGAGAGGATGGTTAGCCCCTAATGAGATTATGGGGATGGAAACCCTGGCCCCTGCAGACAGAATTCTTTTTTTAGGGGGGACATATGTAGCATAACACAACATGGCAACATTGAGGATATATAAGCAAAGCATTATTTCTTTTGTTTTCTTTTTTTAAATTAATTTTATTGAGAAACGAATAGCAATGAGTTTCTTTTTTTCCTTTCATCAACTGCTGTTTATTTATTTATTTTTTTAAATTGAAGAACAAATAGCAATGAGACAGTTTCAAATCAAGTTAACAGGACAGATTCAATAATTAATACATTGCAAATTGTTTTTGTAATGGTTTGTTATTATACAAGGTGCATACATGATATTCTACTTGCAGACACTATTAGAGCAGATGTCTCTAATCAATGAATTGAGAATGTAACTGTAGCAAAACATTATTTCATTAGAGATAAATTTACTGTTGAAGCCTTGTATCAAACTGTAAATGATTTACATGAAATTAGTATTTCAGTTAGGATTTCAACCCATTTAATGACTGGTATTGATCGAAGTACATACTTTTTTTTTTATTTTAAATTCCATTATTTATTACAGTGTCTCGCTACACATCATGGATTCTTTTTTCGCGGGGGTGGGGTGTGAGCTCAGCCGGCCCTGCAGGGAGGGGCTGGCATGGCATGTGGTGCTGGGGCTCGAACTGCGGTCCCAGGGAGGCGCTCTAGACCGCTGAGCTATCTTGCCAGCCCGATCGAAGTACATACTGATGAGAAGATGCTTATATGTTTTTGCTGAGATAAGTATTAGTTTTTTGAGGTTTTTTTGTAAAATGCTCATGGTAAAATGCTGAATGGAATACGGTTGTACAATTGGGCAAATAACATCTGATCTTCAATGTTGAAAAATGCTAACATTTACTTCTCAGAACATGGGATACTTAAATATTGTGCAAACTGTGGGTAAATCAGGCAGGTTCTCCTAGGACACTTTCATTTCTATTTTTTGGTAATTATTTTCATGGAAAATTGTTCATGAGATAATTATATTGATGGAAATAAAAATTTTAATGGTAGCTTGTATAGTTGTTTTCTATGAAATTAGCTTTGTAACATTGTTTGATGACATTTGGAAATCCCTTAAAACTACATTTATATGCAGGCATAAATAAAATTATGGACTGTGTTATCAAAAATATTTATATTTATAGTACAATCAAAATGATTCTAATACATTTATCTCTTTGAATGAATGCATCTCTAGGCAGAAGAGGTTTGGAATATTTTAGGAACCACTAACACTGCAGCATTTATTCATACTTCATAAATTGCTGTTCTCAGAAATTTCTGTCTGCTTTTGTCATCTCTGATGTCATTTTGTTTTGGTCTAATACCGCGAATTACTAGCACATTTCAGCAAATGATAGTTTATGACCAGATTTATTTTAAGAATCTTTTTTTAAATAAGAAAAGTATTGAAGGAGATGGAAAATCCTGTGGGAGAGAAGTCTTACTTCCTTTCCATTTTTTCTAGCATGACTGGAATTTATCATCAGCAGATTCCACAGGCTTTCTTGTACTGTTCCAACAGGAGTCTCATAATTGTTCCTGTTCCATCTTCTCACAACTCTTTGTATATAATTAAAATGAGTTATTATGAAAGTTCCACGTGGGGAGCAAAGGAGCTTCCATCCGGTATGATCAACCTTTTCTCACCTTTGCCCTCTTTGTGGCACATGGTAACGGCAGTCTTGTCAGATTTGCAATGGTATAAGAGCTATAAAATATTCAAAGTAAGTCCTTCAGCCATTGATTTTATTTGGACCATATAAATTTCAAAGAAATGTTTCCACTTTAAAGATATTTTTATAAAGGTTACCTACTATGTAATTACTATTATTTGTATGCATTTAGGCTGAAAATTAAAGAGAAAACAGTTAAAGGCATTGTAAATTTTCTTGATCCTCATGGTGACCGTTCCTCAATGTTTTGAAAGATAATTGGAACAAAAATTGTGTTTTATATCATCGATTTTACTTCTTAACCTGAATATATACTTTGGAAAAAGTATAGATGCCATCTTTCAAAATTAGTTTTTTTTTAGTATGTTCAATGTTTCTGTTCTCTTCCTAATTACATATTTTAGTAATCCAAGGTATATTAACTTCAAAGCAAGTTATGTATGTACTTCAAAAAATAGTCACCTTTATAGTATCAAAGATCCACTCTGGGGACTGGGGAGATGGCTTAGTGGAATAAGCGCTTCCCTGGCAAGTACAAGGGCATGAGATCAATCCACGGTTCTGCAAAAAAACAAAACAAAACAAAAAAAAAAAAAAAAAAAAAAAAAAAAAAAAAAAAAAAAAAAAAAAAAAAAAAAAAAAAAAAAAAAAAAAAAAAAAAAAAAGACTCACTCTGTTAACTATGTGACCTAAGTATCACTTGAAAACAATATAATCTCTACAACCTGGTTGATTATAGGCAAACAATCATCATTTATACTATGTCATCTTTGAAAGGAAAAGAAAAGCTGCAGGAGGGCTGGGGAAATAACTCAGCAGTCTAAGCGCATGCCTGGCAAGTGTGAAGACCTGGATTCAATCCCCCGCACTCCATGCCATGCAGACCCTGGGAATCTCTGGTGTCCTGTGCAGTCACCATAACGGGGCATGGTGGCACATGCCTGTAATCTCATTACTGGAGAGGCTGAAACAGGAGGATCACTCAGAGTCTGAGCTGTGTAGTGAGCCCCTGTACTAATAAAATAAAGCAAATTAGTTTCTTGTTGCACACAATCAAGTTAGTTCTCAAGTTTAGATTTTTTTCTTCATGTCAAGACTAGGCATCCAGTGATGTTTCCAAAGCAGGGACTTACTAGGCTACTGCACTGTGTCCTGGAAGCATTGGCCAGTTTTCTTATACTGAGTTCTCTCACCAGGAAATCAGTGTCCTCACTTTCCAGATGCAGTTTCTTTATTAGGTGAGAGCCGTTAGAAAGCTAGACACATGCTCTCTGTGCAGTATAAGGGGAAATCAAATCCTTACTTTATTTCTTTGCTTGCTGTACAAACATAAGCAAATCAGCCCACTGCATGACTGTGGTTCCTTCATTTATGAAGCATGGATAACAACAACAATGCCTACTCAGCCACAGCAACAGAAAGTATGCAAGAGATAATGAGCATTGAAAGCATTATATAATGTGTTATGCTACAATGAGCCATGACTCCTTTTGACATTTTTGTGTAAAGAATTTACTGACAACATAATAAAAATTGTTTACTAGGTTTGCCAAGGTCTGTTGACATCTTTACATCTATCCGCACGCTCTTAGCCCTTTCTTCTGTTTTAAGCTTTGTGTCTTTGCTGTACTGCTTCCTTTTGTTCAAGTGACAGCATCCTTGGCCTTCTTTAATCCTCTGTTTATCAATCCAGAGGACAAGACTGTCACGAGAAACAGGTTGAGGCTAGACAATGGCACTTTCTTTCAGGTCCTGTCTGTCTCTCTTACTAGTCGTGTGAAAAGGGGGAGGAAATTTAACCTATTTCTAAGTATAGTCTAGAAATGTATATTTTAGAAGATAATTACTGTGAATAACTTGAATATCATGCAAATAGCCATAGCTACCCAACACTTTTGTTGGTAAACCATTGTCCTTCTGAACGACTTACTTTGTCAGTCAAACTCCTCCTTAAATATGTAACTGTAACAGAAATACACCCATTTCCTACTGCCTAAGATGAGGCCTTTCCTTGGGGCTTGCAAGCATCAGAGAAAAGGTCTGTCTCCCTGTGGGACCAACCATTAGGGTGTTCTGTATTCATAGACATCACAAAAGATTGGGAGTCAGAGAAATTTTTTCATTTGGGAAAACAGTAAACTATTCTTCCAGATTATTTGGAGGACTCAATAAGTTATAAAGTTATTCCACAGGAAGTTATGAAAACATTAGTTTATTTATTAAAAATAAGAAGTTAGGTTGAAGAGATAAGTTGCGACTGTATCTGGTTTAAGTACAGAAAGTCTTGTACTTACTATCTAGTTAGATTTTTTTAATTTATTAAATTGAACACAAAATGCATTTGGAATTTTAAGACTACATAAACTGCTTAACCCTTAATTCTTCAGTATTAGAACTTTAAAATACAGTTATCATACAGTTGTAATGGTAATTAAGAGTAAGATATGTGGAGCTCTAATGTCTTTTTACATATGTAGGGAGAAAAATAGTCATTTCTCCATACACTATACACTTCACTTAATACTTTTTTGTCAATATATGCATAAATAATAAATGGATGAGCCATTAGGATATTCTTCTAATAAAATAATAAAGACCCTGATTAGCAATTATGATAAGCAGAAATTAGAATGACATATAACAAAGGTAAAAGATGGGAACAAGGGGATATGAAGGAGAGAGGTGCAGGGAACTCTGGAGTAGAAGGGTGAGTATAGCTAACAATGCACTATCCATTGCAAAAGCTAACAAATTTTCGAAGTTTTCTGTACAAGGATAAGTTAATTATTTAAAGAGATAAATATGGGTAACCTGATTGAAATGTCACATAATGCAGATATACATCCAGTATTATATACTGCCCCATGCAGCGGCCAGGATTCGATCCCTGCTTCCACGCCGTGCCCGCCTTTGGGTGCGCTGAGCCAGTGATGGAGTCCGGGCGTGGTGGCGCAAGCCTGCAATCCCAGCACTAGGGAGGCAGAAAGGAGAATCACTATGAATGCGGGCTGCATAGTGAGACCCTGTGTACAAAACAAAAAAAAGAAAAATAAAAACTTATATAGTGCCCCATTAAGAGGCATCGCATTTATATTTATAACTTATACTTTATATTTATATTTTTGTGGATCAGTTAGAAATTAAAAATAAAGGTCCAGGGAGATAGATGAGTACAATAAGTGTTTGCCTGGCAAGTGCAAGGTCTCGAGTTCAAGCCCCAGTACCACAAAAATAAATAAATAAATATAAAAACAAAAATGTTGCTATTGATTAAAAGATCAACATTAAGAGCAATAATACTGTCATAAAGCAACAAGGTAATCAACTCATTGATATTATTGGAATGTGCTAGGCATTTAACTTATGAATCAGAAAATTGGTAAATATTTAAACACATGTTCTTGTTTTTTGTGCTTACACTACAATATAACCAGCTACATGATGAAGATGAGATTTATGAATATCAGCTGATCTCCTTAAGGTAAAGTCTATCATTTTTTAATGAATAGATAAACTAATGTTAGTATAACTTCTTGCAGAATCACTTTACAACTTATTAGGTCCTCCAAATAATCTGGAAGAATAGTAAGGTGTTCTTCCAGAAATGATATCTCTGACTCCCAATCTTTCATAGTGTGGCAGACACTAATGGTAGGTCCCACAGGCAGGCAGATTTTTTGCGTGATGCTTGCAAGCCCCAAGGAAAGTCCTCATCTTAGGCAGTAGTAAAGGGGTGTATTTCTGTTACAGTTACACATTTAAGGAGTTCGACTGATGAATTAAGTCGTTGAGAAGGACAATGAATTACTAAGAAAAGTGTTGGGTAGTCATGGCTATGTCCATTATATTAAAATTATTCACAATAATTATATCTGAAATAGGCATTTTTAAGACTGTTCTTAGGAAGTGGGTTAAATTTCCTCTCCATTTTCATATGGCCAGTAAGAAAGACAGACAGGACCTGAAAGAAAGTGTCAGTGTCTAGCCTCAACCTGTTTCTTGTAACAGTCTTATTCTCTGGATTGATAAACATGGCAATAAAAAAGACCAAATATTCTATCTAACAAATGAATAAAGAGAAATAAATGAGAACAGGACTACATTCACATAATGAAATTAAGGACCCCGGCAACAATTACTCTTGGGTATTAACACCGCAAGAAAATAGTAGTAGTCAGCATACTTATATCCTGTTGGAAAAACACACAGCTAATAAAGTGTTACTGAAAAGTTCAGAAGAATAACTAAGCCAGGAGCATATAAGGTTTGATGCCTCTGTTTATTGCAAATAAGAGGAAAGTGAATATTGTGAATGACAGCATGGAGATTATTCAGAAAATGCAGATGATCATGAGATATCACAAGAGAAATAACCTTTGGTTCCTAATAAATAACATCTTAGGGAAAGGAATGTAAAAAAGAAATTTAAGAGACCAACCAGTCATTTGCAAGTCCTAGACGTAGGGGTTAGGATTTTAATAAACCATGTAAAGGTCTCTCACAGTGCAGCAGCCATTATTGAATTCCTATTACTTTGTGTAGTGAAATCTTGTATTAATTCTAATGCTCTATTTTTTCTTTCACTGTTTTTTATTCTTAAAAAAGATAAATAAGAATTGATAAACATTAGAAAATAAATGAATAAACTATGTAAAATTGCTGTTTGCTCACATACAACTAATATTCCTGCTAAAGCGGCCACCAAAGCGGACAGCTCCCAAACCCTTCATTTGTAGTATGTTTTTGGTAGTAGCCACGGTAACAGATGCAAAGCGATGCCCCCTTGTGCTTTAGATTTGCACTTTCCTTCTGATTAGTGCTACTGATTCCTTTCTGTATGCATATTGGTTGCATTTTTGGAAAATATTGGTGTTATTTGCTTTAGCTTTTAATCTAAGCTTTTCTGGCTTTTACCTTTTATGGAATTGTTGCACATTTTGGGTGTCAATCTGTTACTTGATGTACGGTTTATAAATATTGCTTCTTGTTTTATTGGTTACCTTATATTTCATGGATTGTCCTTTTTATTTCATGGATTTTTCATTGCGACATATACATGACAGGCAAGTATTCTTCCACTGAACTGCATCTCCAGTCCATCTGTATAAAATCGTGTTCCTTTGGGGCCAGGGAGATGGCTCAGTGGAATAAGTGCTTCCCTGGCAAGCACAGGGGCCTGAGTTCAATCCCTGGTACCACCAAACAAAAAAAAAAAATTGTGGTCCTCTGATACAGCACCAACTTCAGCTGTTTACTTTTATTTATTTCTTTTTTTTCCATTTATTTTTATTTTATTAAAATACAAATGTCAATCAGACAGTTTCAAAACAATTTAACCATACAGAGTCGATGAATTAATACATTGCAAACTGTTTTCATAACGTTTTGGTATTGTACAAGGTGCATACATGATATTATATTTACAGGTTTTTTTACAGCTGAATTATATCAAAAATTCAATAATTATTTACCTAGTGGATGACCATAGCACTAAAAGCCGACATAATATCCTGTATAACCACCATTAGTGAAGATCTTGCCTATCACAGAATAATGTAGAAGCACAGCGTTATCTATCCCAACTGTACTGTCTATACACACACATCATGATTTTTTTCTTTCTACAACCCTTCCTTTGTCTACACCTGTCAAAAGTGGGCACTCTTTTGACATTCAACTACCTTAGGTGCTTGAACTCGACACCACAATCCAACACAGTCCAACATTCTACAACCATAGGGAGTTATTCAAAGAAATTGTCGACCATATGCATTTACAGCTCAGTTTAATATTATGGACTCACGATGTATGCTTCATTTTTATACTTTTATACTTTTCTGCTGGATGGTTAAGACCTAGGTAGATCAAAACTTATATACCAACACATGAACTTTATATTTCCTATGTGGTCATTGAAGTTTCTCAGGGTTTATCTTGTAGTCCTGTACATTATTCTGTAGTTCCTTTGTCTGTGTCATCCATGTGGATGAGTCACGGCCAATGCTTGACCAGATTGCTCTCTGTGAGAGCCTGAGAGAAAGTTTTCTCTTCATGTGACTCTCCCCAGGCAAACTATAGAACTTCAATCTCTTTCCTCTGTGGCTCCACAATCTCCTTGCTCAGAAAATTTGGAGCTCACCTGAGTCTCATGATATTGCAGTACAG
>PVKA01027222.1:0-30779 GCA_004027165.1 Ctenomys sociabilis
AAAAAAAAAAAAAAAAAAAAAAAAAAAAAAAAAAAAAAAAAAAGATGTGGTCTTTTTATACAATGGAGTACTACTCAGCCAAAAGGGAGGATAAACTTGAGACTTTCATAGGTAAATGGGTGCAGCTTGAGGTCAGACTCATAAGTGAAATAAACCAGACTCACATGTGTAACCATCATATTATCTCCCTAGTATGAGAAGCTGAAAGAGTAAATAAGATATAAACTGTAAAATAGATACTGTAAAATGGGCAGAAACTGTTCAAAAGGAAAGAGAAACTGGGATGGGGGAAAGGAGAAAGGAACAAAGGCAAGAACAAACCAATAGTTATGACTGTTACACTACTAATTTCTCTTAGTTCATTGAAAAGAAAGGTTTGTGCTAATATTGTTTGGACAATTAAATGGACATACCTTGTACTCTGAGTAACTAAAGAGAACAATATGCAGTATATTAACAATTGTTACCCTCCTATTACCTTGTTTTGAAATTTTGTTTTATTTTTTCTCTTTAAAACAAAAAGTAAGCTGGGCGTGGTGGCGCATGCCTGTAATCCCAGCACTCAGGAGGCTGAGGCAGGAGGATTGTTGTGAGTTTGAGACCAGTCTGAGCTACAAAGTGAGCTTAGGGCCAGCCTGAACTGCATAGTGAGACCCTGTCTCAAAAAGACAAAAAAAAAATTAAAAAATAAAAACAAAAAGTAATGAAATTTTTAACAATTATACTAAATTAAATTCTTTAAAAAGTGCAAAGGTATATGGCTCCGTATGAAGGCTCTGGACTCAATCCCCATTACTGGGTAAAATTTGTTATCACTTTTTAAGAGATTACTTTCATCTTTGCCCTGCCTTCCTTTTTGAGAACACCCTAGAATGTATATAACTGAAAGAACATGGAGGGGAATTATTAATAGTTTCCCAAAGTGATAGACTTGGTATTTCAAGATGATACATTGGGAATGGATACGTGACAGGACTGGCCTGTCTAGCTAGTCTTTCATGTCACAAGCACTTTGCTGGAGCAGAGTTACGTGCTGCTGTGGTGGTGCTGGGAATTGAGCCCTAGGCCTTGTGTGCATCGGGCAAGCACCACACCACTAAGCTACACTGCCAGCCCCATGAGGGTATTTGGCAAAACTGGAGCCATCTGTGACTCACAAATGGACTTACAACCTTCTCCACACTGGCTCAGCAAAAAACTGACGACTTGGTGTGCCCTGAGGATCCTAGTTTTGAAAAATCCCATTATAGAAAATCATGTCCCTTCCCTCTCTAAATACACACAGAGACATGCATCTCAGTTTATGAACTTAATTTGTTCTAAAATTTTGGAAAAGATGGCTATGTTTGTGTTTGTGTAAGGAAGATGGGCATAGTCATGTTTATCACCTGATGCAGTGTTTACAAGCAAAAAAATTTTTTTTCTGAACATTCCAGTCTGTAAACCAAATTGTTTGCAAATAAGTGTTCCTGAACCAATGTATCACTCTGTGTGTTTCCAATTTCCCATAGTTCCTAGTACTTTACCCAAATCCCTTTAGTGAATAGAAACTCACTACCTGAAGAAAGAAGTTTCTATCCTCAAAGAGCTCTGATTGTTAGAAATTTTTACCTGATGGTAATGAAACCTGTGTCTCTGTAGTGCACAGACTCAATGGATTAGAAACATAGCAGCACTTTCTTCTCCCAGCTTTCTCTTCTCCACTATAGAATGCCAGTAGTTAATTAGACAGTCTTCCCTGACCTGAAGTAACCTCTCCAGTTTATGTACTGCGCAAGTGTGTCCTGGACCCTTCTGTCAGCAGTAGGTGAAAGCTTCCTTTCTCTGTTCACTCAGCTGCTACCCCAGTGTCCCGTGACACCACTGTTGACTCTAGGAAAGCTTTAAAGTCTCTAGTGCCTCCTGCCCATCCACCTCATAGCCCATAGTGGTTGTTCCATTTCCTATAAAGACTCTGAAAAACCTTAATTACAATTTCAGAGTGTTCTGGAACAATCTTAACCTTCACTTGGGGATTGCAAAGATGGGCTTGGGTCACATAAAGACCTCAGAGACAGCATGAGGTATTGTTGGAGCACAATAAGTCCTTTCACCACAAGTTGCCATTAATATATCATTTTCTTTGCAATACTTCAGAGGATGACAGCTGGTTCCTGTACAGCTAGGATATGGCTCTTTAAATGTAATTTCCATCTGCCACACGCTGCACTACAGGATTTTCCATCGCAACCTATTGGGCCAAATTCTTGCCAGAAAATGTGCAGAGTATCTCATGTCTTAGAAATGGTAGTAGATATATAGAGAGAAGACCCAGTTTTAAGTGACATTCCAGGGCCTAGCTGTGTTACCTTGAGCAAATCATTTAATCTTGGAGTCTGCATTTCCATCTTGAAATGGGGATAAAGCTGCTTCTGCAGAGTGTTGTGAGGAGCAATGAAGACATTGTAAAAGAAATGGTTTCATGAACTGAGACATGTGGTCTCCTTGGGAAAAGCTTCTTTAAAAACTCAAACTCCATATGACTTAAGTATTATTCATTTTGAATTTAATATTTAATAACCATTAAAATTGTTTAAGAGAAGCCAAATATGGAGGCTGAGGTATGGGGGATTGTAAGATCTAGGCAATCTCATACTGAATAACAAGACCTTATCTCAAAACACACATCAAAAGAATTGAAGTTTGTTTTTTGTTTTTGTTTTGCGGAACTGGGGATTGAACTCAGGCCCTTGAGCTTGCCATGCAGGCACTTAGGCTACTGAGCTATCTCTCTAGCCCTGTAATTTACAATTTTTTTGAAGTCATCCGGAGTAAATGACATAGACATTTAACTCTGAGAAACCTTTAGTGAGGCTTTGATATTTTTACAGTAAAGGATAGGTAATGACCATACAGATGTCCTGCTCATTGAATAAGACCCTGCATTCAGTTTTCTCCGCACTTGAGCAGGATTTCACACCTCTATGTGGAATCAAGGGTGGAAAGTCAGCCTGCAGAGTGATAACCTGGCCCCATAACCTGACACAGCTTAGCCCATTTCCCCCACCACCCCTGGTTTCCATCCCTTTGCTTGGGATTCTGTCTCACTGGTTCCTTTTATGCTACTAATGTATCAAAGCCCACTTGTTCCTCCTTCCTTTTTCTGCCTGCCTCCATACATACCAATTTTATCAAAAACAACAATTTCAACTTATTTTGTAAATACAAACCTATGCCAGTGACTTTTTCAAATAGAAGTGGCTATTTGTTGATCAGTAAACACACACACACAAAGAAATCCCACATGGGAGCTTTTGTATCTTCGTTTCACTAACTCTTGATTGACGTTTTTCCAGCAGGCCAGTGGTAGAATTCCATCATGCAGATCCCTGCCCTGCATGTAGTGCTGCGTGCACACTGCATCCTGAGAGAGCTGCCTATCTACATGCTGCAGATGGTCCTTCGGGACTTTCATGCTGCACACCTGTTGCCACTTAATCATCCAGAATCAAAGTATTAACAGCTCTGATCACACCGCCTGAAGCCTATGGGTTTTATTTCAGGAGTAGTCACACTCCAAGATGCAACTAAGGCTTCATGTTTATACCTGTGCTGCAGGGAGCTGAAAACTGGGCAATAGTTTCCCTTCTTTCGTTATGCATTCCCAATACCTCAAGGCAAGCACTAGGCATCTTGAGCTGCCGTTTTGCTTCTGTGCCAGAATGTGAGCTCTATTCTGGCACATAGCACATTCATCTTCTTGTCTACAGTGCCTTGGAGAGCTCTGGGAACACAGTGAGCATGCACTCATGCATTTGTTTGTTTATTTATTTATATTTATTTTGGTATCAGGAATTGAACTCAGGATGTTGCACTTGCTCACTGTGCCATTGAGCTACCTCCTCAACATTGATCTATGTCCCCAGCATTAGTATTTATTAAAAACGATTAGGTGGAGCAGAAGTGTGGCTCTGTGGTAGAGCCCTTGCCAGCCAGCATGCATGAAGACTCACATTCAATCCCCAACACCAGTAACATCAAAAACGTTGCATGAATTATTATCAGCACAAAAGGGTGGAGGGAGAATATGCCCATTCAACAAAAGAAATACTCCTGAAAAACAATTTCATGGTTTCTCCTTTGTGAACCTGAAATGTTTCATAAAATTTTATACTAGCCATTTCAGCACAAATTCAAGTCTAGAACCATTCTCTGAATATAAGCACAAAAAGAAAGGAATAAAAAGTAAGTATGAATTCAGCAACTAATCTCACACACACACACACACACACACACACACCCCTTTTGGTACTGGGAGTGAAGTAGAACGTTAACACTGAGCTACATCCTCAGCTCTTTTTTTATTTCTTATTGTGACACAGGGTCTCACTACGTCAGCCAGACTAGGTTCAAAGTTTTGAACTTCCTGCCTCAGCTTCAAAGAGTGCTGGAATCACAGGCAAGCAGCCCCATTTCTGGCCTAGTAATCTGTATTAATGATCTCTTAGTAACAAAGGTGATTTCTAAGCCATCTCTTCAGATGTTGGCTCTGGAATGAGTAACTTGATAGCATTCTTAAAAAACACCGCCATACCATCAACCATTACAGTCCCCAGACCTCTCCTTGTGCCAAGCATGCAGTAAGTACTCAATTAATATTGTTGACTGAATGTACTCAATTGAGAGAAGAAATTCTGAAGTCATTCCCAGATGAACTGTGTTGATGTTTACTTAGCAGCTTTCCTCAGTTTCATGTGATCCTAGACAAGTCTCTTGCCTCCAAATTGAAACTAACTGATTACATCACCTACTTCAACAGTTGTTCACCAATACCTGCTCTGACCTGTTCCTGTAAGACACCAAAGTCACACTGCAATGTGGGCCATCTGGTTTCAGCCCCCAGAGCCGGGCGATGATTTCTTTGATCTCCTGCAAACATGCCTTTCTTGCAGCACTGCCCGCATGCCACTGTCAATGCCTGTCCATCTGTGTCTCTCTCCAGAAGGAGCCCGACATTCCTAAGAAACTGGCCTTAGAGGGGAGTGACAGTGTACACCTATAACCCCTGCTGCTAAGGAGACTAAAATAGCAGATTGCAAGTTTGAATCCAGCCTGGGCAGTTTGATGAGACCCTGTCACAAAATGTAGCTGACTGCAAAGTGACTGGGTAAATCTCCAGTACCACCAAAAGAAAACCTGAAAACAAACAGGTCTTATTTATCATAGCATACCTAACCTGTATTTAAGGTAGTAGTTTCTCAGCAAATCTGAGAATTGAGTAATTTTTTTTAGGGGGGGTCAGTACTGGAGGTTGAACTCAGGACCTTGCACTTGCCAGGCAGGTACTTATATCGCTATCTCCCTGGCCCCGAATTGAGTAACTTTTACAAATTAATCTTAAATAACATATATTTGAACACTGTATAAATAATTTTCTATTTGAAAAGAATGCATGCTTTTTAAAGTGTTTTTAGACCTTCAAGTGATAAGTATTGTTATCATCCAGATGCTGGGTTGCTCTCAGCCCAGAAAGAATTATGAGGTAGATGGTCAGAAGAGAATGAAGCAAAAGTATTTATTATAAAACAAGGGCAGAAAGTAGTGTTTATCATAAAGCAAAAGCAGATAGCCCCCAGGCAGAGGAGCTTGGGTGGGAGTTAAACAGAGTTGCCAAAGGGCGACTTTTGTCTCTGGATTTCCATATACACAAAAATAAGGACACCTCAGCCACACTGAAGTTTCCCATGGAGTCATCATCAGGAAAGTCAGGTGCAAAAGTGAGCCCATGGACTTGGGCAAGGAGCAGGTGCTTTCTTAGCTATAATCCAGGGTGGCCTTTGAGCACTGAGCCTGCAGGGACACTGGCCTTGGTCAGCAGGGTGTCCACAGAACCTCTCTAATCTCTGAGGCGTAGCCTCTCCCTGAGGCCCTGGCTGTGTGCCCATCTGTAGGCCACTCTCTGTCAGAACCCTTCCCACACGCCCCAACCCTTGGGCACAGCCCTGTCTGTCCACTGTAATCACTGTTGGGAACCCCTGGTTAGGTTAGGAAAATGATGCCCCAAGTTAGAAAGACTTATGCCCACATGCGCCAGCGTGAAGGACTCAGGCCTGCTTTGCACATCTCATTTTTTCCCTTCTTCATACACTGCATATGTCCTGAAAGAAACAAGATTGGTTTTTCTGTCAGTTAAACACCTTCCAAGGTGATCACTTAGTTCCCAAGCTGCCCTTTAAAATGGCCCAGTCCATTCTGGGAAACTGAGATTGAAAAAAGATGGAGGGTTGCAAACAGGAGGGAGCTTGGACTGGCTGCTTGGATCAGGACTGTAGAGAGGTAGAAGCATAAGACAGTTATGTATCACAAGAGACAGGTGTAGTCTACAGAGGAAAGAGAGAAAAGGCAAAGCACTTGGAAATGAAAGGCCACAAGGCCTGAGACATAGACACACACACACAGACACACACACACACACACAGGATGGCCCACTTCTGCTGTGTTAACTTCCTGGTTGCTGCCCTTCCTCAGGCCATCAACTTGCTCTCTGTTCTCTGCTATCTACTTCATTTTCTTTTTCTTTGTTGGCACCATGGATCAAACTCAGGACCGTACACCTGCTAGACAGGTACCTATGCTGCTGAGCTATCCCCCCAGCTCTATACTTCATTTTCTATAATAAATTTCCTATTTGAGCTGAAGTATGTTTTCAGTAAATATCTGTTTTTGCAAATAAAAGAAGAAAATACTGTCTCACTTAGAGGAATAAATGTCTATACATGTTTTAAAAGTCATTACCTGTTTTCCAGCCCTACATGTTATACCGGAATAATGTTAAACAGGAAATTATTTAGAGGGGGAATTCCTGGTAAAATAAGATACTGTAGGAAGACAAGTGGCTCCTCTTCTTTTTTCAAATTGCTTAATATTGGGCCGGGCGTGGTGGCACATGCCTGTAATCCCAGCACTCAGGAGGCTGAGACAGGAGAATTGCTGTGAGTTCAAGACCAGCCTGAGCTACAAAGTGAGGTCGAGGCCAGCCTGAACTGCATAGTGAGACCCTGACTCAAAAAGACAAAAAAAAAAAAAAAAAATTGCTTAATATCCTAAGTCACAAAAAACAGAGCAAGTAAATGTAAACTTAGTTACAAAATGATTGGACATATATCAGACCTGTATGGAACTACACAGTTAAAGAGGTTTTGAAGAACCAACACATTTGGCAGGTTCCCAAAACATCTATTTTTAAAAATTCTGCTTTCCAGAACTGTATTTAAGAGTGGCCTGTGAAACACAGCTGTGTCTGTGTTTAGACAAAACTAGACAAAACTAAAAGCTAGAAGAGACTAAGTGTTCCTGCCTAGAGCAGTCCAGACCTTGCAACTGGCCTGGCTGTAAACAGTGACAGCCAAACCTATGAAAGTAGGGTAAAGACCTTGCTCTTCAGGGACAAGTCCAGCTGTGTATAAGGCTTTGTGCACCGTTCTTTCAGCCCTTTTATGCTATACTGGAAATATTATACTTACTGAAAATAAAATAACCATTTTTAAAATGTGCATGGAAAATAGAGGGGGTACTGCTAAACTCATTTGTCTGAATCAGAAAAATTTCAGAGGAAAATCTTAAGGCTTTTTCCTTAGAATGTTGTGAAAATACTAAATCATGATAACTGCTGCCAACCACTATGAAAAAAGAGAACAACAATAACAAGAAGTAAGTTTCTAGTTCTTCCGCTGCATCAGCTGGGCCCAGACATCCTGGCATGTAAACTTGACTGCTACCATTTTCTTTTTTCGGTTAATTGTGTTAAATGGGCCCCACAAGGTCTAATCCCAGGGGGGCTGTCATTTAGAAGGGAGCTGAAGGGAAGCTGTTTTAATTCTGGCTTTTGTTTCAGCCACTAAATGTAATGCCACATGATTGTTGACCCAACAGTAATCCAGTTAAAAAAAGTCTTCAGAGTTACTACATCATCAGAATTAACCCTGATTACATCAAATTATGTTGAAACAGACCACAGCTGTTTGCCCTGTTGAAGCAACTGCTGGCAAGCTCATGCAGAAGACGCATCTGGGTGTCAGGAGGACACATTCGGGGCTTATTTTTGTTTCCCAACACAAATGGAGGAGGGAAACACCCTGTTCTATCCGGAGTGCTTGGTGGGAGCGGAAGTCTGTGATTCTCCAGTAGTCAAAACTCTTCATTTCTGAGAGGAGGGAACTTGGTCATTTCTTGAAAAAGGGGTAAGAAGAAGAGAATCTGAATCTGCTGAATGTTGCCCCTTGAGAAAAGGAACAAGGCTGGGAGCTGACTTGGGAGAAAACCCTCTTGGTGAGCTGTCTGCCATGGTGTGCTCTGGCTGGCACAGAGTGCTATGACACTAGATTGTTCAATTGAGAAGTCTCTGCAAGCTGGTTGTTAAAAATGACATTAAAATTAAATATTATAATAAAATGGAAGTAACTAGTGGAGAAGATGTGGAAAGACTGGAGCCCTCATACCATGGCTGTTAGGGGTGTAAGACAGTGTAGCCCCTGTGGAAAATATTTTCATTTTGTTAAAGTTGAACAGTTACTGATGGTCCCAGATATCCATTCTCAAGTATCTGCCTTAAGATAATTGAAGACATTCACACGAAACCAAATGGTCACAGTAGCGCTATGCGTATTCACCAGAGTGCAAACAAGTGAAATGTCCATCAGCTGGAGAATGGATGTGCGTAACGGGGCCCTGTGCAGCCACATAACGGGACATGCGTGGCCACAGGAGAGAATGAAGAACACAAATGCTACCACACAGATGAGATTCTAAGCGTTATACCAAGGGGAGAAATTCCACACACAAGGCACAGATCGATTCTGATTCTACAAAATGTCCAGAGTTGGCAAGTCTGTAGACAGAAAGCCAATTAATGGTCAGTTGTCAGGGGGAAGAATGGGGGTGACGTAAATGCTGCGGAGTTACATAGCAGTGATGGTTACATGCTATACTAGCAACTACTGAATTATATACCTTTTGGAATCATGTACTTTAAAATGTGCCCAGCAGTCTACAAAGCAGCTAGCACTGGCTCTGGTGATGCACAAGGGAGAAACAAGAGGTAGCCTTGCTCAGACTTTTAAGGAAGTTATTAGCAAAATGCCTCCCACCAGGCCAGTGCCAAGTACCACCTCTCAGATTTCAGTGCAGTGAAGAAAAACAGAGCATTATTTTTTTTTAAATGATGACTTTCACTACAAATGTATGGATGATATTTCAAAAACTTAAGTTATGTAAACTTACAATTAAGTAAGTTATAGAAGGAAACCCAAGGTATTCTTGGAGGTGAAGGCAGGTGGGTGACAAGGCTGAGGCATGAGAATCTTTCCAAGACCATCTCAAAATAAAATAAATTTAAAAGGACTGTGGATGTATCTCAGTATGAAAGCCCTGGGTTTGACTGCAGTGAAAGGGTATGACTTGCTAATTATTTTTCATTTCACTATTCTGCTGTACTGTTTATGTCTGTTATATTTTATGTTGGAAATATTAAATAGAGCTGTACTACTGTATCTCCTTTGACTTTAATGATACTAAGTTGATAGCTTGAAATTGGCAATGGGGGGAGTGGAGTGACATGAAGATTTACACTGCAAAAGGCTGGCATATACTGTGACTAAGTAAATACGAATAGGTGAGAGCCATTTGAGTAACTCCAGCAGAAATGGTCACCTGTGAAAATCACCTAAGCACTCTGGACTCCTGCAACTGAAAACCTAGCAAATCTCCACAACCACAGTACACAGAACTGGACAGGAGCAAATGGCATTTCTGGTCTTCTGACAGACAGTATCACTTTGACTAGGGATATTTCTCCAGTTTTGGTAGTGTTGTACCTGGGTGCCAGGAGTTAGGGCTAAGACTCCAGCAGGAATGTCATGGTTAGCAATGCCAGAGGAACAAAGAGTTTAAACTCTCAGTCCCAGACAGAAGCTATCCAAGGAGTCTGTACCAGTGTAGAGTTTAGAAATCCATGGTTAAAAAAGTTAGTTCTCCAGAGCCTGCAGGTAAAAATCAAAAAAGTCAAGGGAGTAATTGTTTTTCAAATTCCCCAAATTACAGCCATGAACAAATTAAGATCCCCTCCACCTCCTCAGCTCTCCAGCTGGGCTGCTACTTGGAGCATAACCACTCCAGCTACTTTAGTTTTGGTGTTTTTTTTTTTTTTTGGAGTCAGGATTTTGCTATATACTTCAGCCTCCTGAGGGCTGGGATTTTTTTTTTTTTTAATGTATTTGGTACAGGGTCTCATAAGCAGCTCTGACTTGCAATGACCCTTCTGTTTTCAGCCTCCCCAGCCCTGGGATTACAGGTATCTGCCACCAGCCCAGTTGCCTGCACAGGCACTTAGTCCACTGAACTATCTCACTGGCCCCTAAGGGCTGGGATTACAGGCATGTACCACTACACTTGACTCCAACTACTTGCAAATACCTTCACTCCAACTACTTGCAAATAGAAAATACTATTTTCTGGTTTGAATGGTTCAGTTCTGGACGCCATGCAAGTCCACACCCACTACAAATCATCCTGTAAAATTTTATTTCTTCACTCTTACAACAAATTGTGTGCCTGGCCCCACTGGGGTAGCTCTAGGAATACAAAAATGAGGAAAACAGCCTTACCCTCACAGTTGCCTGACAAGTGAACAGGTATAATGAAGCCAAGCTGGTAGGCATTGGGGAAAAGGTTCTTCAAATATGCTCAAGATCTAATTTCTCAGAGCAGGTAAGGTACCTGCTGCACAGGCACAAGGTAGCTGAAATACTGTAGCACCAAATCCCGCCTCAATAGCCTGTAATTGGGAGAACACAACAAGTCTGCAGAAAAGCAGTGCTCTCCCCACCTGCCCAGGGTCCACAGCACTGTCCTGGGAACCAAAGTCTACAAAGCAGCTAGCACTGACTCTGGTGATGCACAAAGGAGAAACAAGAGGTGGCCTTGTTCATATTTTAAGGAATTGTATTTGCAAAACGCCTCCCACCAGGCCACTGCCAAGTACCACGTCTCAGATTTCAGCAGCAATGAGGAAAAACAGGCCTCTAACCACACCCTAAGCCCACTTGCTGACCATCCTCAGCCAGGTGGCCAGAGTTGGCTGGAGTGACTCCAGGTAATTTGATGGAGAGAGCAGAGAGGGCTCAAAGCAACCTGGAAGCGCGGGCCCTCCTGTGAGAGGCACCGCCAGAAAGTGGCCAGATGAGGAGGCTCTGATGTCACACTCACTTTGGTTCTGAAATTAACCTGTCTACTAAACTGAAGAGCAAAGGCAGAAGGGCTAGGGCTGAACAGCCACCCCGCCACAGGCCCCGCGCTGAGTGGTACCCATCACCCAGCCTGGTGTGCTGCGGAACACAGCTCTCATCCCAGCCCTCCAGCCGACTATTGGAAGCCGTCCACCAGCCATGCACCTGCCACTGGTCACAGCCCTCAGAGCCGAGGCATTCACGGATACTGGCTGTTGCTGATGCTGACGTCCACAGCCACACTGCAGACTCGAGGAGCCAGGCTCTGGTGGAACGGAGAAAGAGATGGCCCTGGGAGGAGGGCAGCAGTGGTGCCCAGGCTCTTCTCAGGTGTGCGTTTCTCCAGTCTCTGCAGTGTCCCCTTCTCATAACGTGGTCGTTTCCCGGGAATTTGATGAGAATATAGAATTAATGGGCTCGGGGAGTCGGTCATTAATTCCCCCCAGGAAATACCAGGGGTCTTTAATCAAAACTGTCTGAATTATAGGCTAGTGATGCGTGACCTCACGGGGGGTACGGGGGCTGTCACTCCATCTGTTTCCTATAGATGGCGCCCACCTTCGTGTAAATAAATCATTCACATAATTTATTTTCCATTTTTCTTAGGAGGGGAAAAAACAGCAGGGAGTGGAGAGGGCCTACTAAAGGTCCGGCCAGACAGGAACGTTCTGTCCAGGCGCTGTTTCCAAGCCTGGCATGCCTCTCGGGCTCAGAAGACTAATCCATTCCAGTGTGCGCCAAGGGCCTCGGTAGCCTTGCCTCCCAGCACAGCCGGCTGGAGAGCAGTGAGGAGGGTGGGCGGGAGGCGGAGGTAGGAGAGGGCCAAAAAACCGCCCTTTCTCTGATCTGCGAGACAGGGATGGGAGTGTTCAGAAGACTCTAAAACCCATGTACTGTAACTGCTGGATCTGAGACCCTCTCCTGTCACTGGTCACAAAATACCAAGCTTTTCTATTTCCACATGGAGTTGTAAATAACCACGGGATCTTTGCTGAACAAAAGCAAACCCTGGGGCTGAGGATATAGTTCAGTGCTGTAAGCGTCTGCCTTTCAAGTGCAACGTCCTGACTTCGATCCCTGGTACTGCAAAAAAACCCAAAAACAAACAAACAAACAAACAAAACAAAAAGAATAAAAACAAAACAAACAAAAAAACACCCTAACGCGTTTCTAGCAGAATGCAGTCTCATGCTAATTCTGGATTATTCATCTGTGATTTGAGTCACATAACTCTCAAAGGACACGTAAAAAGACTTCAGTCCTAAGGAAAGACAGGGCACACGTCCGTCTGACTTTCAGCACAAACCTCGGTTGCAGCCAAACCTTGCAGATTTCTCACACTGCGCTCCCAGAGACTTGGCACCATGACTCATACGTGAATGAAGTCAGAGGATGGTTTTATTTTGGTTGGGAGTCTCCACCCCCTGATTGACTTGGCGGACTAAGTATTTTGATACAGTGATTCTGTCTCACAGGAGCTAGAGATACTGAAAGCCAAAAGATTCAAATGGCCACAATTCTGGTTGTAGCTCTTTGTGTGCGGCTTGAAGATCCCTAAATGAAAGCAAGGGAGCTCTGCAATAGGTGATAGTTCCAGCAGTACATTCTACCCAGCAGCACACCGAACGCTGAAGGCCTGCAAGTCTTTAGAAAAGCTAAGTCCATGAGGCGGGGTTCTATGTTCCTCAGCCCAGCCAAGATCTGCTGGCCCAGAGTGCCTAATTACTAGAAACAACCAGCTGAGCTTCTCGGAGCCCAGGAGATGGACAGAACGACTTAGCCTGGGAGACACGGGGCAGAGGGCGACCTGCCTCCGCAGCTCATTTGTGTGTCCCCATCACCCATCGACTGGATGGTTTTCTGTGCACTTGCTAGAGCAGTTAGCTGAGGACCTACGTTTGAATAATGTTTGTAAAGACATCTCATGGGCTAAAAAGCTTTCTTTTGGGGGAGGCCCTCCTCTCCGCCCTGCACTGCCCGTGTGAGTTGCGTGTTTCCACATACTCTTAAGAGCTCCCCACTGTGTAGTGAGAAATACCTGACCACATCCCAGTTACAGGGAGGCGTCCTGCCTTTGAGTCAGTTGGCACTTTGCAATTCTTACCCCAATTTCTTGGTCTTCTGCACACTTTGCCCTCCAATTCTTCATGAAGTACACTGACTAATTTTTGCTTCAATTATGAAAAAGCATACGTGTTTTCTACTGACTTTCTTCCCTGGGGGAGTGTGGGAGGGAGCCAGCCGGCCCTCGTGTCCGCAGGAACGGCCCAAAGGCGGAGCTGGGACCTTAGGACGATCCCTCTCACCTAACGCGGCGAGCGCCCGGCCCTTCGCGCAGAGGCGCACGCTGTGACCGCGCGGAACCTGGCGCGGCGGCCGCTTTCCCTCTCCTGCCAGGGGTGCCGAGCGGGCACTAACTCCTGCGGAGCCCGACCTGCGGGGACCCAACGGGCCGGGGCTCCCCGAGACCGCTGAGCCCAGGTGCGCGCTCGGGGCTCCGCCCTCTCCGCGCGCCGCCGCGCCGGGCTCTGGAGGACGCGGGAGCCAGGGGGCGCGCTGTCGGCGGCGGCCGGGGTCCGCCGCCCGCGCTCGGGCCCGCTCGCGCGGCAGTGGGCGTGGCGAGCGCGCGGCCTTCCTGCCGGCCTCCGCCGCCGCCGGGAGCGCCAGTGCGCGCGCGCCGCCTCGTCCTCCGGCCGCCGGCCGCCCCGCCCTCCGCCGCGCCGCGGCCCTGACCCAGCGCCCGCGCCCTTGTCCGCGACCCGGCGGGGCTCGGCGGCCGGCAGCATGAGCGGCGGCGGCGACGTGGTGTGCACCGGCTGGCTGCGGAAGTCGCCCCCCGAGAAGAAGTTGAGGCGCTACGTGAGTGCGGGCGGGGGCGTCCCGCGGCGGGGGCGGCGGCGGGGCGGCGGCGGCGGGCGGGGCGCGCGGGGCGCCCGCACCTGTCACAGGTGCGCCCGGGGCGGGGCGCGTGCCCGTCGCTCCCGCCCGCCTCGCCTGCTGCGCTCAGCCCGGAGTCGAAGTTTGCATCGATTGTTTCTGGAGACTAGGGAGTTGGCTGCGCGGCCGCGGTGGAGCGGTGGCGGGGGGCGGCGGGCCCCAGGCTGGGCGCCGCGTCTGCGCCCGCGCCCGCGCCCCTGCTCTGCCCTGCCCTTCCCTTCCCTCCGCCGCGCCCGCCTGGCCGCTCGCCGCCTTCCAGCCCGCGCTGCCGCCTCGCGAGCAGCGCCAGAGGCTGGTGCGGCCCGTGGACCAAGTGACTCAGTCTCTGTCCCCTTCTTTCCTTTATTCTGTGCATCTCCTCGCCGCCCCCTCCGCCGCCCCGCGGTCGTGACACTGCAGTTTGGTCCCCACTGGCCCGCGTGTGGTGTGCACGGGCGAGGGGTCCAGGTCGCCGAGTGCCAGGTGGTGCTGGCCAGCGGGGCTGGCAGGGGTCGCCGGGACGGCCTCGCCCTCCCGGGGGCGCGGAGTGCGGAGGTGGCCCCTCACCCCGGCTAGACGGTACGGAGCTAGCCCGAGACCCGCTGAAATCGGGTCGGGATAGCCGCAGTTTGGAAACGGAGTCGGGCTGCTAACGGGTGTCAGGCGGCGCTCCATCTTCTTCCGCCCGATTCCCTTCGCGTGGAAGCCCTTGTTACCCCGACGGTCTCCGGGGATCCCTGCCACCCTCCAGCTGCCGCCCGTCGGGGACCTCTGAACGAACCCCGCCCTCTGTCAGTGCAGGGCCCGCCTTGGGGGGCAGAAGCTTACCAGAGTTTCCTGTCTTCGCTACCCTAGCAGAATCAAGGGCCTTGTGGCCTCTGGACGAAGGAAATGCCATTCTGTTTTTCAAAGGAAGTGTTGTTGGGCAGTGCGAGTATGTCAATGAAATCAAGCTCTTAGAACATTTGCTGGGAAAAAAATCTAAAGATTGAGCAGACTTTTGATTGTTTTGGGGGAAACAGGGTCTCACTGTGTAGTTCCAGCCGGCCTTCAACTCACTGTGTAGCCCAGGCTGGCCTTGAACTCAGTGATCCTCCTGCTTTAGCATACCTGGTTCAGGCCTTCGTTTCCCTGCCTGGCTGCAGCGTATGAGTTTTGAAAGTGGACATCTACTTAACATATAGCGGGGCTGAGGCAGGGAAGTGTCTGCCCAAGTTTTAAAGCTCACTTTCTGCAGTGTGATTGACCCTGAGTACTAAACTTTTTTTTGTTGTGGATTATATCTATTCATTAGGAAAATTACATTTTTTAATTAGGGTTAAGGAGTATTAAAGTGTTAACACTTGTTTAAAGTCCTTATCCCAATGAGCTTCTCAATTATTTATAAAAAATAGACACCATACAGCGAGTAGAATAGTGTCCAATGAGAGAAGGTGATTCTTGACATTGAAATAGAACACTGCCAGAAAAAAAACTTGAATTTTTTTATTGGAATAATTTGCAAAATTAACACTGCATCTGAGTTTGACTGATGGCCACTTCAACTCTGTCACCCAGATTTTATGAGCCATTTCTTGAATATTTTTGTGCCAGGTAGTTAGCTTTCTCACCTGACACCCTCGCAGTAAGACGACCTTACCCTCGCTTTCCCAGCCTCCCCTGTGGCACTAGCCCAGGAGGGGTCTGCCAGAACCACCATGAGCTCTCCTTAGGTTAGGCACAGTGTTCCACTGGTAGGACTGGAAGACACTCCTGCAATGGAAGTTCTGTTTCCCTCGTAGGAATAGCGAACCTGATAACCCTGAACTTCTGGGGCAAGAGTCTGCCGTCATAGCTACTTTTCTTTTGATAATGTCTCCACTCAGTTACAATTTAGAACTCTCCCAGCTCCTTCAGAGGCCTAAATGCTTAGAACCAAACTTGGAATGCTGTTATTTCCAATTCCCATTGCTAAACACATACCCTAAATAGCTGTTGCTTCTGGTATACATATGGCATTATAGATTGGCCAATCTGCTTTACAACAGTGCATGAAGCATCTGAGGCAAGGGGGACGTAGTCTATGAAATATATGACAATTTAAAACTATGTTTTATAACCTCCATTTGGGAAAAGGGATAGAGGTGGGAGGAAAAACTGCTTGGGTGCAACTTTGGCAAACATTGTCAGGAATTGATAGTTTTTCTCTTCATCCTTTTCTAGTTGATTAATCATAACAAAATATGAATGATCTATTGGGTATTTGCAGTGTTCCTAAATAGAATTAAAAAAAAAAAAAAGCTGAGAAATGCGGACTGTTGCCCTGGGAGCATCATGAGAGGATTGCACCAGGAGGCTGGCAGACCCGCAGCCCACCTGCCGCCACTGGCCACCGTGTGGGTGCGTTTGAACGGGCGTCATTTGGTTTACATATATATGTGTATGTAAAACCTAAGCTGAATTTCCTTAGGGGCAAACCATTTTACAACATACATTGTACTAAATTTTTTTTTATTAATTTCTCTGTTTTAAAGAATTTAAGAGCCGGGCATGGTGGCGCATGCCTGTAATCCCAGCACTCGGGAGGCTGAGGCAGGAGGATTGTTGTGAGTTTGAGACCAGCCTGAGCTACAAAGTGAGCTTAAAGCCAGCCTGAACTGCATAGTGAGACCCTGCCTCAAAAAAGACAAAAAAAAAAAAATTTAAAAAGAATTTAAGGGAAAAGAAGATTGACAACAGTACTGCCGCCTAGTGGCTGATTTGAGTAAAGTTGTGTATTGGTTCTAATAGCGTGAAGGAAACTGATTTATTAAATAAACTTACTAAACCTCATTGGATGAGGATCTGGAAATAAAAATTAATTCAGTCCTTCAGTTTTAGCATATGACCTTGTCTTCTTTTTTGTAAAAGAAAATAATCAGAGAATAGTTGTAATAATAATCAGGGAATCCTTAAAGATTCTCCTGTATCTGTAAGGTTCTTTTTCTTTTGCCTCTTCTTAGCATAGATCACATAGGTGCTTCTTCTGTCTGATCTGATCCTTTACCTGCACTTTGAATCATACTAACTCCTGCATGCTCAGAAAATTTTTACCATTTCTGTCATAAATTTTCAACTTTGCCCCTCTATCTGTTCTTTGCCATCAATATTTAAGCATAACTTAGCAGAATTCTCCTTGCTTTCTTCTTTTCTTCAAGGACAACTGGTTGGTTTTGTTTTGTCTTTATGAGACAGGGTTTCACTATGCAATTCAGGCTGGCCTTGAACTCTCTTTGAGGCCCAGGCTGGCTTGGGGCTTGGAGCCATCATCCTGCCTCAGGGCCCCAAGTGCTGGGATGACAGGCGTGCACCACCATGCCCAGTGAATAACTGGTTTTTAATATTATCTTCTTTTCTCCTACCTTCACAGTCTGCCCCAGTAGAAACCTTCTTTGTGACATATAGGTTATTAAATTCAGACTCTGGTATTTCATTTGCCATTCTAATTAATCTCTTCTCAGCTTGGTCACAGCTGACCACTTGCTCTTTCTTAAACCCTCTTCCTGTTGTCTTGTGCAACACTTTTTATCATTTCCTCCCCCATTTTCTGGCCAATCTAAATCTCTTTCGCTAGACTGACTTTTTTTTTTTTTTTTTTTTTTTTTGAGGTTGGTTGTTTCTGTGTGCTTCAGGTTGGCCAGGAATTCTAGCCTGTGCCGGCCTCAATCTTACTGCAGTCCTGCTGGGTCAGCCTCCCTAGTGCTGGGATTACTGGCGTGCACCACCACACCTAGACTTAGTCTGTCCTCTTTTTAGCTATCCATAAAGATTGGAACTCATTTATAGTAAGAGTGGCTGTGTGATTTCTCCCTCTTGGCAGTATAATCTGTTCTTGTGGCTTCTGTAATCATTTGCACCCTGGTCATTAGCAAGTTAAATTGCCATCCAGAATTCTGAACTCCACACTTAAATATCAAGAAGTTAGCTAGGCATTTTTATCTGCATGTGTCTCAGATAAATCCTCATAATACCTAGAACTAAACTCCAAAGACGCTTATATCTCCAGCACTCTGGAAAGCTGAGGCAGGGTGATCACAAGGCAGAATGTAGCCCAGGCAATAGAGCAGTTTAGCAAAACCCAGTCTCATAAATCAATAAATAGGGCTGAGGATATATCTCAGTGAAAGACCCTGACTTTAAACTTAAGTACAAACACCAATACTTCATTTCTCTTTTTCCAAACCATATCCGCTCAGTAAATAGTGCCTCTCCCCATCCATTTGTTCAGAGGAGAACTTGAGAATGATCTTTGACCCAGTATAATCTTTCCCCAGAATCTATTAGTGGCATCATCAGAATATCCTTACAGTATACTTCTCCACCCTCCCTGCCACTGTGGTGACTTGTCAGAGTAATTGTTTTAGTAGCCATCTGTTGAGCCATATTCTGTGCCAGACACTATGCCTGGTGTCGATCTGTTAACTGTTTTTGGTTTTGTTTTGTTTTTTACATAGGGTGCTGCTATATTATTCAGGCTGGCTTTAAACTCATTAGGTATAAATCTCCAAGTGCTAGGGTTACAGGTGTGTGCCACTATGCCAGATCTTAATGTAATTCTTAGTCCTGTGAGAAGGGCAGAGATTTGCCCAAAGTCATCTATGTGTCCCAAAGCCTGAATTTTCTTTTTAGTTAAATATTTTATCTTGAGGTATTTGAAGGCAAGCACCTTGCTAAGTATCTTGAAATAGTAAAGAAAGATCTATGTGCCCTTTACACAAGTTTCTCTAATCATAAACTGAAGCAGTGTGACGGTAGGGTTATCACAGTAATTCCGTGTAGACACAGACTACTTCCATCACTGTAGGCTTTTTTACGTTACACTTTTAGTCACATTCTTAACCCATGACAACCACTCCTCTGTTCTCTATTCTTATGATTGTTTTGTTTCTTGACTGAGAGATAGATAGATATAGATAAACAGGTACATGAAGTACATGACTTGGGAATTGGCTTTGTTTTTGAGGGGGTAGTGTGGTTTTTTGAGACAGGATCTTGGTATGCAATTCAGGCTGGCCTCATAGTGATCCTCGTGAGTGCTGCGTGCAAGGACTACAGATGCACAACCAGGCCTGGCAAGAATTATTGTTTTTAAATTAGTACATGTTTGCAGTACATATGAGCACACTCATTGTGGGAGCTGCTTTTTGCAGTTTAGGTTGGCCTTGAACTCACTATATACTCAGGCTGGACTCTAGTCTTCCTGCCTCAGCCTCCACAGTGCCAGGATTACAAAGAAGCACCACCACACCTGGATTCTCCCAGTTTTAATTTGCAGCTCCTTTTTGGCTAATGGGTTGAACATCTTTTCATATGATTATTTGTTATCTGTTCATCCTCTTTGGTCAGCTTATTCTTGATGTTGTTGACCTCTTTTTTACATGGATGGCTTGAATGTTCTTGGTTTTGAGATCTCTATGTGCTCAGGCTACTAGGCCTTTGCTGAGCACGTGGCTTGAAGGCAGTCTAGACTGCAGCACGGCTTCTCATCCTCTGTTAAGTCTTTCACAGAATAAAAAGTTTTAATTTGGATGGATTCCAGGTCATTGGTTTTTCCCTTTATAGATTGTGCTTCTGCAGTTGAGAGGGCATCAAATCTAAGAACTCTTTGGCTAACCTTTGGTCTCAGTAATTTTTCTTGCTGCTTAAATTTTTATTTATGTATTTATTTTTGTCTACAGGGTCCACAGGGTCTCACGATGTAGAGACTCATAGTGACTCATAGTGATCCTTCTGTTTACAGCCTCCCTACTGCTGGTATTACAGGCATGCGCCACCATACACAGTCTCAATTGCTGTTTTATTTGTTTATTTATTTATTTATTTTTGGATTTTTATTTTTTCATTAATAGAACAGTTTCAATATTAATACATTGTACAATGTTATCTTCTTAGTGGTTATCTATAATATAAGAAGCAGACAGTATATCGTGTCCAAACACTATTAGTACAAATCTTCTCATTGAATTAAGTGAAAGTATCTGTATATCTATGCTAACTATTTTGTACAAATACAAAATGGTGCTTCCTTTGCATCCCTTTTTTCTGTTCAGTCCTGTCAGAGATGGGTATTCCCTTGGCATCTAAATACTATAGATGCATGAATTCAGCAGAACACTCCAGCATAGTCCAGCAGGCCACAACAGTGGTGGGTTGTCTACAGAAGTTGTTGACTGGAGCCTTTCACCTCAGCACATAGCTTTACTTTATATACTCATTTGTATACTTTTCTGCTGGATGCTTAAGACTGAGATAAAGCGAGACCTATGTAATAAGAAATGTAACTTTTGTATCTGATAAACTCAGTCAAGTCCCCTCAGGGTTTATCCTGTAACCCTGTACCACACTTTGTAGATCCCTTGTCAGTGTCAGCCATGTGGATGAGTCTCGGCCATTGCTTGACCAATTTGCTCTCTGTGAAAGCCTGAGAGAATGTTTTCTCTCCATGTGACTCTCCTTAGGCACACTCTATGTCATCGATCACATTCCTCTGTGGCTCCATAATCTCCTTGATCAGAAAAATTGGGACACAACTGAGTTACCTGATGTTACAGAACAGGTTCTCCTGTGTCCTGAGTCTTCACTGACCTTGAAAGGCTAAGGTCAAAAGGTTGGCTGACCTTGCAGCCCTTCCTTTTCTCCAATTTTTGATCTGCTAACTTAGGTTGTTAACCCTCCAGAAGAGAAGCTTATTATTACCCTGCAACATAAGCAGTTCAGTTTACCCTCATATCTGTCTAAATATCAAACATCGTAGTCGTAACATGGAACAGGTATTTTCCATCAAGTATTGAGATACTAATTTTTAAGCCCTTATAGAATATGAAGAAAAAACAATTTAAAAGAAAATAGGAATGAACACTTGTATATATTTACACAGAAATTTAGAAATCTATCCATCTACAGCATTGTAGCAGGACTATCTTGTGACTTTTTTTTTTCTATGTCTTATTTTTCATTTATTACCATTTATTTAAAAAAAACTTTTGATTTGAAAGACAGTATAGTAATACTTGGTATGTCATGACAAGAAGTACATATTTAGAAGATCAGAATCACAGGCATTCCAAGCATGACCCTTCTATTACACATTGCTATCTTCAGTGCACTTGCTTGGTTCACAAGTATCAGCATATATAGTTAGTCAGGGTGAGAATCCCACCAATTAACTGCTAGTTTCAAAAACCTGCTATTTCTCAGGATCATTGCCTTACCCATCTAGTGCGTATAAATTTATGGTTTTGCCCATCATGTTTCCCAGTTTTTCTCCTTGCCCTCTCCTCATTATCCAACTCTCAAGTTCTCGCTTTCCTTTTGTGTTACATCTTTCTATTTGTAATTCTTCTTTTGAGTACTTATACTAGGGAGACTATATGATATGTATACATTTATACATATGATATTTATTCACTTATAAATATATCCTCAAGGGGCATCCACTTAAATATGAAGGCTTCAAGTTTATCATTCTTTATAGTTGAGTAGTGCTCCATTATATAAATCCAAGATTTAGCTATCACAAATTGTGCTGCTATAAACATAGGTATACATATATCCCTGTGATATGATGTTTTCAGTTCCTCCAGGAAATTCCCAGTAGGGGGATAGCTGGCTTGAATGGGATTTCCAGTCCTAGTTTTTTAAGGAGTCACCACACTGATTTCTGTAATGGTTGCACCAGTCTACATTCCCACCAGCAGTGGAGAAGGGTTCCTTTTCCCCCATAGCCTCTCCAACATTTGTTGTTGGTTGATTTGTTTATGATAGCCATTCTTTCTGGGGTGAGATGGTATCTCAGTATTGTTTTAATTTTCATTTCATGGATGGCTAGTGATGTGGAGCATTTTTTCATATATTTATTCACTTCTTTAATTTTGTCCTCTGAGAAGTGTGTGTTTATCTCAGATGCCTATTTCTGGATTGGGTCTTTAAATTTAGGGGCCCTCTTCCCTGGCAAGTGCAAGGACCTGAGTTCAATTCCTGGTTCTGCCAAAAATAAATAAGTAAGTAAGTAAGTAAATAAATAAATAAATTATTGATTTAGGGACCCTAGTGTTTTTTAGTTCTTTATAAATCCTAGAGAGCAGACCTTTGAGTGCTTATGAGTTAGGATTTTTTCGAAATTTGTGGGTTGTCTTTTCACTTTGTTGGTAATTTCTTTTGATGTGTAAAAACTTCTCAATAAGAGGTGGTCGCAGTTGTTAATTCTTTCAAGTATTACCCAGACAATTTGATTTTTGTTCATAAACTCTTTGCCTACCCCTATGGCTTCAGGAGTTTCACCTACTTTCTCTTCCAGGAGATGTAGTGTTTCTGTTTTCAATCGATGTTTTAGCATGTGCCAGGGCAGGCCCTGGCACAGTACTTTAATCTGCTGAACTATCTGTCCAGTCCCTAAAAAATTTTTTCTGCATATTTTATAGTTTTATATTTCCAAGACCATGATCTGGTTTGAAATTTTTGTTTTGTTATTTATTCTTGGTACTGGGTAATGAAGCCAGGACCTTTGCACTGAGCTGTGTCTAGTCATTTTCATTCTGAGATGGGGTCTTGTTCAGTGGCTAAATTGCCCTGGCTGGTCTTGAACTTGCTATGCTGTTCCCCTCAGCCACCAAAAATATTGAGGTGACAAACAAGGGTCACTATGCCCAGTGAGTTAGATCTCTTGTTTATGGTGGCATTAAGTTTTGTATCCTTGCTAGTTCTCTGCCTAATTCGAACTGGAGATCAAACTCAGGCCCTTGCACTTGCCAGGGAAGTGCTTATTCCGCTGAGCCATCTCCCCAGCTCCTTCTGCCTAGTTCTTTGTCAAGTGTAGAGAGACCAGCATTCAGTTCTCTAACTGTAATTATGGATTTCTCTTTCTCTTTTTTCATTTTTACCAGTTTTTGCATCATATATTTTAGAATTCTGTCTCTTGATACACACTTAGCATTGCAATGTTTTGTGCCTGACATGACCCCTTTATTATATATCTTTATGAGCCTTTGGTGATTTTCTTTACTCTGAAGCCTGCTTGTTATCTGATCTGATAACTGATATCTGATAATACAGCTATTCCTGCTATTTCCCTAGCAGTTAAAATGTCACTTTTTTCTGGACATTTTCATAGTTTTATATCTCTTCAGAAGTGTATGATCTGTGGTAATATGGATTATTTGGGGTTTATCCTATTAGGGATTTACTGGATTTGTTAAATCTGTACATTATGTCTGGTCATTTGAGAAACTTTCAGCCTTTACCTCTTGAGTTACTGTATTTTTCAGCCTTGTCTTTTCTTCTCTTGGGAATCTAATGGCACAAATTTAGATCTTTTGTGTAGTCCCATAGGTCTCTTATTCTCTGATTAGCTTTTTTCACTTTATTTTCTTTGTTGTTTGTATGGGATCATTTCTATTTCTTTGTCTTCTAGTTCACTAATTCTGCCTCTGTCTTCTCTGTTCTGTTGTTGAGCCTGTTACATGCTGGATTTGATGGTCCCCAAAGCTAAAGTAAGGAGTTTAATCCGATCCTTCAAAGTAATTACACAGGTTCCCTGACTCCTGTCATGGAACAAGAATTTTCAGGACTGGTCAAATAAAAGAAGCACAAGAAGGACTTGGTAGTGGAGAAGGTGTGTGCGGGTGCCCAGGGAGCCAGTACATCCAGCTTGGACCTGGGCGCTTCTATGGTTTTAGAGGTGACTTCTGGGGACTCTGCAGGTGGGAGAGCATGGCCCACCCTTGGTGAATTGCTCCTGTGGGAATGCCAAGAGGGAGCTCCTCTGGAGAGGAGAGGGCTGTTGGCAAGTAAGGGGCACAGCAAGCCTCACTGCAGCTGAATAGGAGGTAGCCAGGTGTGCTGTGCTGGGGAGGAGGAAAGTGCACGGGGCAGTTTTCCTTTAAAGTATAATTTTTAAAATTTGTATTTCCGGAGGCTGGGCAGATGGCTCAGTGGAATAAGTGCTTCCCTGGCAAGTGCAAGGGCCTGAGTTTGATCCCTGGTTCTGCTCCCACCCCTACCCCCCAAAAAAAAATTGTATTTCCTTGTCTCCTTTCTATATTTTTTAAAAGTTTCATTTATTGATTTATTTGTTGCCTTTTTTGAGACAGGCTCTTGCTGTGCAGCTCAGAGTGGCCTTGAGCTCACTTTATAGCCCAGGCTGGTCTCCAGTTTGCAGTGATCCTCCTGAGTGCTGGGACTGCAGGCGTGCACCACCACACCCAGCTTCTTTGTCTCCTTTCTACTAACTTTATTTCTTATATTTTGCCTCAAGCTTGCATGATCTTTGTTTTTGCTGAGATTTTCTGTTTTTGGAGCTTTTCACTTTTCAGTTTCATGTGTGTTTATAGCTGCTGCTGAAAGCATTTTTATTATGGCTGCTTTAAAGTCTTGGTCAGATAATTCTAACATCCCTGTCATCTCAGTGTGTGAGCAACTGTTGATTGTCTTTTTCCACTCCATTTGAAATCTTCCTGGTTCTTGATGTAATGACTGGTTTTCTGCTAAAACTTGGGATATTTTTATGTTATGTTTTGAACCTAGGTAAAAATGATGTTTTAGCCAGGCATGGTGGCTAAAACAGGCAGGAGGGTCACTGTGAGTTCTCAGTCAACCTGGGTTTCAAAGTGAGCTCAAGTCCAGCCTGAATTGCACAGAAGGACCTTGTCTGAAAACAAACAAACAAGCACACTGATGCTTTACCTAAAATACTCCAGTGACAGTCCAGCAAGGGGAGCGGGCACTGTCTCATTAATTCCAGGAAAAGGTAAAAGTCCTGGTTCCCCTCTCAGTCTCTTGATACACAGGATGGGAGGGTACTTTGCCTCTTGGGTGTGGTGGCAAATCCACCTTTTATTTGGTCTTCATTGACTGACAAAACGACAGGGTGCTCTACTTACAGTCACTGGAGTGAATATCTCAGCTTCCTGTGTGCTTTTCTTTGACGTGACCCTTGTGACATTTAAAAAATTGTTTTTTTAGATCTGGTCTCTCTCCTTCAGGCAGGCCTTGAACTCACTATGTAGCCTAGGCTGGCCTTGAACACATGGTAGTCCTCTTGTGACAGCCACCTGGGATTAGGAAACTATGAATGCTGGGGTTACAGGTGAGCACCACCACACTTGGTCTGTGACAGCCTCTGAAGGACAGAAGTCTAGGTTCCCACTCAGCATTTGCTATTGTGAGTAAGGGTTGGGCCATGTTTTTTTTTTTTTTTTTTTTTTTTTTTTTTTTTTTTCTGTGATGTTTGGCTGTTACAGAGGTTTTGTGTAGAAGTTTTACATTATGATAGGCTGCCCCTAAATTGATCTTTTGCCTAGAGAAGGTAGGCTTTAGTTGGGAATTTTTTTTTTTTTTTTTTTTTTTTTTTTTTTAGACCTTTTGGAGTTCCTACTGTGCTGGCTTCTTCAGCTCCAAGTTTGAGATATGCGAGGCAGAAAGAAAATTCATGGAATTAATCATGTGTTGTGCTTCAAGTGCCATGATATCTGGTTAGTCTGCCTTCTCCTCACCTTTTAGATTTTCCTTGTTTGTTTTCTATACTACAGAAGGTTTTCAGTTGTACTAGTGAGTGGAGCAGGGAAAAATGTCTGTTCTATTCCCCTGCTGCTTAGGGTACTGAGCATCATATACTCCTAAGTGCTTGGTGCTTGTATGTAGAATAGTAGTTGTGATAAATTAGCTGTTCTGTTCTCATTCTACCTGAGAAGGAACTGAGAACAGAGGTTAAGTGAGAGACTGAAGTGCTATACATATAATACAAACTGAGCATTCCTCCTTGGAAAATCTGAAATCTCAGATGTGTAAAATCTAGAGCTCCATCTCTCATATGATGCTCAGAGTTTCAATTTGGGAATACTTCTGACTTTCCATGCATACATCCCATGCATGTATTCCAAAATATAAAAATCTCTGAAACACTTATGATCTCCAGCATTTCAGACACAAAATATTTAAGCTGTAAGAAGGAGATCCAGCTGGGCCAGGGAGATGGTTCTGTGGAATAAGCGCTTCCCTGGCAAGTGCAAGGGCCTGAGTTCAATCCCTGGTTCCACCAAAAAAAAAAAAAAAAAAAAAAAAAACTAACAACAACAAAAAGCAGATCCAGGACTACAAACCACATCTAGTCTTTCTTCTTCCTACTTCGTGACAGTGATTTTCTGTCTACTAGGACTTTTCTTTATTTCTGCGTAGCTGGATCTAATCGTCTATTTACTGTTACCCATTTCCAAAAAGGCAGCCACTTACAAGTGCTTAAATGGGATATGACTTTGAATTTACGTAGTACTAACCCAATTATTTTGCAATTCGACACTTTATTATTTATTTATTTATTATTTATTTATATTGTAGGGAATTGTATACAGGCTCCAATCACTAGATTGGACTCTTAGTGATCCACCTGTTTACAGCCCCCCAAGATCTGGGATTATAGGTGCGCATCACCACCGCAATTTAAAACAGCATTAATTTTGCTATTTTTAAGCTATCAGGTAACCCAACAGCCAGAAAAAAAAAATTAATCTCAAATTTTAAATGATTTGATGTCCTTGCTCAGTATCTGAGGCCATTCAGGCTGCTGTAACAAAATACCATCAGTTGGGTGGCCTGTAAATGGCAGGCATCATCGCTTTGGAGGCTGAGACAGGCAAGATCAGGGTAACTGCAGACTGGATGCCAGGCGAGTGAGCACTTCTTCTGTGACGGGGCTTCTCATTTGGCGTTCCTGTGGTAGAAGAGTGGAGTGAGCCTTCAGGGACCACACGGGGGCAATGTCATTCATGAGGATCTCAACCCTCTGGTCTGGTTGCATTTCAAAAGCCCCACCTCCTAATACCATCACTTTGTGGTTAGGATGGCAATATGTGAATGAGGATGAGGGGCGTTTAATCTAATGTACTCAGATTACTATTTCATTTTTCTCAAAAGAGAAAATGTGGGCTAGCAAAATGGATTATTTGACTGTTTAAAGAAATACTATATCTAGAACTAGATGGAAATTCATTACAGCAATTTTCTGTTCTGTGATTCTAGTCACTATTCAAGCCCTGCCATTGAACTTAGGGCCTTTGCACTGAGTTGCATTTCCAACTTTTTAGTTGTTAGTTGTTGTCTTATTTTGAGGTAGGGTCTTGTTCCATTGCTAAGTTGCCCAGGCTGGGCCTGAATTATGATCTTCCTACTTTAGCTTCCCATAGTGTTGGATTATAGGTGTGCCCACCATGCCCAGTTTGGATTGACTCTTTGATTATATTTATGTTGCAGAGATTATTCTAACTCTTAATTCTTCCAAACTTCTTACCACTAACATTAGATCAAAATTCATTGGAAAAGAACCCGTATGTTCACCAATAGATACGCGGATAAACAAGATGTGATACATACATACAGTGAAATGTTATTCAGAATTAAAAAAAAGAAAAATAGGCATGCTTTAATGTAGATAAGGGCCAGGGAGATAGCTCAGTGGAATAAGTGCTTCCCTGGCAAGTGCAAGGGCCTGAGTTCAATCCCTGGTTCCGGGGGGGGGGGGAGTATATATATATATATATATATATATATATATATATATATATACTTCTATAATATACTAAGTAAAATAAGCCAATCACAAAAGAGCAAATATTTTTTAAAACTAGTGTGGAGTGGCCGGGCTGATGACATAGCTTAGTGGACTAAGCGCCTACTTAGGGAAGCACAGATCCCTGGCACCACATGTGGCACTGGCCCCACCCCCCAGGCACGCTGAGCAGGTCACCGAGACCAGGCATGGTGGTGCACACCTGTTATACCAGCCCTAGGGAGGCTGAAACAGGAGGATCACTACGAATCCAAGCTGCATAGTAAGATCCTGTACCAAATACATAAAATAAAAAAGGGCAAATGTTGCATGATTCCACTTTAATAAGATGTGTAGAATATTCATATTCACAGGGACAGAAAGTAGAATGATGATTATCAAGGTCTTGTGGGTGTAGTATGAACTTTTTTTTTAAGATTTACTTATTTATTTGGTACAGGGTCTCACTATGCAGTTTGAACTCGTAGTGATCCTCCTTCCTCAGCCTCCACAGTGCTAGGATTATATAGATGTGCACCACCAGGCCCAGTTTCAGTAGCCAGGGCCAGTAAGGCATGCGTTACTGGGGATCGAACCTGGATCCTTGCACTTGCCAGGCAGCCGCTTAGACCACTGAGCTATTTCCACAGCCCTAGGAACTACTTTTTAATTGAGTATAGAGCTTCAGTTTTGCAAGATGAAAGAGTTCTGAATGTAGGTGGTGGTAATGATGGCACAACAGTGTGAATGTATTTAGTTGTCATGGAACTGTAAACTTTAAATTGGTTAAATGGTAAATTTTATCTTCTGTGTATTTTACCACAATTTGTTTTGTTTTTTGTTTGTTTGTTTTTGAGACAGAGTCCTGCTACGTAACATAGGCTGGCCTTGAACCTTGTAGTCCAGTCTGGCCTCAAATTTGTGGTGATCCTCTTTTCCATAGCCTCCCAATGCAGGGATTACATGTGTGTGCAACCACTCCTGGCTACCATAATGTTTTTAAAAACTCTTCTTTTGGTGAAGGTTCATACTTGGCCTTGCTACTGTTTCCAAGCCAAGAGAATAGACAGAATGGAATCTCCATAGCCTCAAGTGATTGTGGAATGTTCTGTCAGCAGTGTGTGAAAACCAAAGACTGAAGTTATCTGAAACAAGAGAATATGCCTGCTGCTTCATTTAATGAAACAGTTTTAATGTTTGTCTCTGGCTGGCCTTTCTCTAGCGAAGAGAGGATAATGAAAAATGGTAAGCTGGAACTTGCTGAAAAATGCTGAGAGATGGAGGTTCCCAAGAAGGTTATTAAGTGTATCCAAGTTAATTTTGACAAGTGTTTATAGAGACTATATTGTATCCTTTCCCTTCCCAGGGGAATAAATCAGCACTCTTGTCTTCAAGAATTCTCAGACTAGAGTGACCAGAAGTGTACGTGTGAACCAGAATGATTCCCTTATATGGCATTGTGTGGTCCTGGCAGGGAGGCATGTAAAAGCCAGAGTTCTGGTGTGAAGGAACATGGAAGCATTTCTTTGAGTGGGTGGAGAGGACTTGAGTTGGACCCAGAAAAGCAGGACATAGGGAGAAATATGGCATGCAACATGGGATGAGGTGTGGGGGCTTGTGAGCCTGTCCAGACTGTACACACCAGAAAGAGCTTTGACAGGGCCCATGTTAGATGGCAGGGTTGCAGTTTGATGAAGAAAATTACTCTCAGTTATTCTCTCCCTCACATACACTGCTCCTTCAAGTGAAGTGTCAGTGGTGGCTTTGGTTTGCTGTGGTAGGTTGGTCAGTCTGGTCTTGTACCAAAGCTCAGGCTGCTAGGCCTGAATTCCTAATCCTCCTGTTTCTGCCCCCCAATTGCCAAGAATATGGGCCTATACCACTAGGCCTGTTTTAGTAGTGCATTGGCAATGTTTATCTTCAAAAAATCTCTCTTAAAATCTCAGTGACTTTTGGATCCTTAAGCAAATTACTTCATTTTCTGGCTCTACTTCCTTGTTTGTAAAAGTGAAATAATGGTACTTACTTCTCTGGGTTTAAGAACTCACCACCATGGTGTCTTAGTTACTCTTCTCTCATTGCTGGGACAAATACCCAACACCCAAAATGAAGGAAGGAAAAGGTTTATTTAGCTCACAGTTACTGCAGGTTTCAGTCCATACTTGGCTGGCTCCAAGGCAGAATGGCACATGGCAGAGAGTGGCCAAACAGCAACAACAACAAAGAGCAATCTCTACAAAAAGTCTGTCTCTCTGTCTCTTATATTACATTCAGACTCTCTGCCCCAGGCTGGAGGAAGTACTCATACCTATAATCCCAGCCTTGGATCACGCATAATCCCAGTGGATGATGAGTTAATCACAAACCCTAGAAGTTCCCACCCCATGACTATATATATGAGGCTTTGGGGGGACAACTAGACACAAACGATAACATTCTACCCTGGACCCCCAAAGTCTCATTCACATCCTTTTGTGCAAAAGACATTTTAGTCGATCTCTAAGAATTGCCAAAGTCCCAACAGCTTCAGCATGGCTGAAAAGTCAAGTCCCAAGTCTCCTCCAAGATCCAAGGCAAACTCTTAGCCATGAGTTCCTGTACAAAAGAAAAGGTATACATATCCAACATTCAAAGGCACAAGATAAACATTACCAACCCAAAAGTTGCAAACTGGAATACAAAACACTGGGACCAACACAAGTCCAAAATTCAGCAGGGCAAACATTAAATCCCATAGTTCCAATGGAAACATCCAAAGCAGTATGCACTGAGTTGTGAGATCTAAAGGCCTTACATGGCTCTGCCTCTATGGCACTGGTAGTTGTAACTCCTTTGGCTTCTTTTTTTTTTTTTTTTTTTTATTGATAAAGGTCCAGTTTAATTCACACTAATGAATTTCAACCATTACATTTTGTTGATTCAAGGAAACACAGATCTTAAAATAACAAATTTGAACTGATAAAAGGAAAAAATTACATTATAACCATTCAATGTACTGTCAATTTTAGAACAAAAAAAAGTCAGCAGTATATGGGATTTTAAAAAAT